>BJFM01001775.1:4031-30722 GCA_016586285.1 Arothron firmamentum
TGCAAGGTTAGCTGTCCAACTGTGTGTTCAGCTATCAACCCAGAGCGATGGGGCGTGCCAGAAAATTAACAGAGGTGCGAAGATAACGGCGTGTTGTCACGACTACGCAGGGAGATAGTAGCTGCTACCAATACTTGAGTAGGTCTAAGAATTTTAAAAAGAAGCTTGTTTGTTTCTTTGTTTGTGAATCTCCCAACTTTATTTCACAATAAAAGAGAATAATGTGACTATTAATTGTTTCAGGGGCAGCTAACCGACTTAGAAGGTATTAAAGAACCTCCACAAATAGGGAGGTTGCTAGTAATAACTGTTGTTAATCAGACTTAGCCTAGCTGCTAACTAGGTTGGAATCTGCTTATTTCTTCCTTTATATGGTAGAATTTCAGGCTGCATTTTTGTTTCTTGATACAACATCCAGCATTGCTGTTGCCAGGAGCAACATATGTTGATGAACTGCTGGAATAGATGCAAAGTAAGCCCTTTGTTAACTGACCTGATTCATCTTTTTCCTACCTGATTTATTGCTACTTTGAGGGGCTCTCTGCGCGAGCGCTGGAACAGGAAGCTGTGTTTCGGTCCAGCGACTCTTTTTCCCTCTGTGTGGTGTTTCTGGTGAATTCACCTGGGGTTATAAGGCCTAAAATTAGACTCTCAATTAGAAGATATTACCATCAGGCCTCGGGGCCCCTCTCTCCCTCACACCTGCAGCGCACTGCCCCGTTCCCCGCGTGGTCGGGCAAGTACCGAGCGTCGAGTGAGGGTCACAGCGGTATTCGCAGTTCTTCATATTCTCTTCTTGGTTCCTTTACTTGGCCATTGCCGCAGTCGTGTTCTGTCTGTGGGATTTTCCCACATAAAGTTGATAAAAAAGGCTAAGCTGCTTCAGTGTTGCCACAAATATTTAGAAAACTGATTTGCTACCTGCTAAACTGCAAACACCATATCTGATTTATGGGGCTGAATACTTGTGTAAAGACAGCAATTTTGAACTGTAAAAACAAGAACTGTGTCAGAGTGTGTGTCATGTTTATTAACCTCAAATAATTTCTCTGCAGGCAGCATCAGGACACCTAAACTGTCTCTGCAAACGTGTGACCAGAATAAGGCAACTCAACATTTTAGGCACCAAAACAGCAGTAAAGTAGGACTCTGGCCACATCAGGAACTTCCCAAAATACTGATTTTAAGTTTTTCTTCATTTAACTGTAGAAATCGAATGCCATTTATACCTCTCCCAGTTTCAGTCATGCTTGAAGTTCTCCCAGTTCTGTGTGTGTGTGTGTGTGTGTGTGTGTGTGTGTGTGTGTGTGTGTGTGTGTGTGTGTGTGTGTGTGTGTGTGTGTGTTACCTATGGCAGACTGGTGACCTGACCTCCCCCAGTGACTCCACCTCCTCCCCCGAGCCTGATTAGGAATAAATGGTGCTTAATGGACGTATGTTGGACCGTAAGCAGCCGGTCTTCTTGACTGTAGTCACCCGGCTGTAAAGCCAATTCATGGTGCTTTGATCTACTGATTACCACACTGGCTTTGTGGTGGCTGAATGCCCCCCCATAATTGCGCACATGCACAGATCCTGTGATCAAGTTGGTTCACCTGGAAGTTTGACATCAGCTGAGCGTCAGTGGAGCTGAAGCCATAACCCTGCTTATCGCTGTTCCACTCCCACGGCTGTGCTTCACACCTCGCTGCTCGCCCGGTGTGCAGGCTTCTGCTGAGGTGATGCGTGACAGTATCTAGGAGCCGCGTTCCTGAAATGAGTTCTTGACGTGACAAGAAAAGGGTTGTGAAATTCATATGAGGTCGGTGTTAGGGAGATTTCAGATTTTCTGATGACAGAAAGGAGATTATTTACTTGAAAATCTGTTCTCAGTGGAGGGAAGTAGGTCAAAGGTTCCTTAGTTTAATGTCTTCCCTTGCAACCAGCTTCAGAGAAAAAACTGCAATGCTTTTTATTTGTCATTAAGCCTTTATATGAGTGAAAGGTCACTGCTCCTCTGCTCAACCCCGCAGGTCAGGAGAGATTTGGAAACATGACGCGAGTCTACTACAAGGAGGCGGTGGGGGCGTTCGTGGTGTTCGACGTGACGAGGGGCTCCACCTTTGAAGCGGTGTCCAAGTGGAAGCACGACCTGGACAGCAAGGTGAAGCTGGCCAACGGGAACCCCATCCCGTCGGTGCTGCTCGCCAACAAGTGCGACCAGAAGAAGGAGAGCTTCAACAGCAAAGCGCTCATGGACAGTTTCTGCAAGGAGGCCGGCTTCCTGGGCTGGTTCGAAACCTCGGCCAAGGTGAAGGATCAAGGGGACACACACACGTTCCTCGCTCATGCCGTCGGCCAGAGTTCTCAGGACGCGATACGAGCTTTGATGTCTTTGAAGTCGGGCAAGTCGAGATAAAAGAGGCGCCTTTTCCAAATGGGCTTCTCACAAGGGAAGTCCTGCAAGGGGGTTGTGAAAAGCGCACATGGTGACCCCTCTTCCCTCTCTGGTTTTTTACCACTGCGTTTGAGGCGTCTGTGGACGTTTGTTGTTCCAGGAGGTTTGTGCACAGCTGAAGCCTGAAGAGGCGTCACATGATGATGGTTGAGGTTCCAGCCCGGGGGGGTCAGGGTCAGGTCAGGATCTGGAGGATGGTGGTGGTCTCATCTGTGATCACATATGTCTGTAAAAATTTGTGAAACGTTTTGGTTTTCAGCTCAGGTCAGATCAGATTTATAGGCCTATAAGCTAACGCGCATGTTTCATTCCAGTGAACATAAGATCATTAAATATTAGATTAGAATTATATACATATGCTAAGATAAAATAAAAGAATTTGTACTTTTTGTTCAGTAAATTGTACTTTTATCCTAAATGTCTTCACATTGATAAAAGTTAGAATATGACTTTTAAAAGTGAACTACTGTGACTGAATGAGCTTTTGTGAAAAGCAGCCTTGCTCCTGTCACAAGGGCGTATTTTGCCCCCTGCTCCTCCTGCAGTCAAAGCTAATGAAGCATCAACACACATTTGTCGGTTTGCGTCCACACTGAGCAGTTCTTTAAATGAAGAGGTCATGTGGTGTGTGTGATGCTGGGTGATAAAGTTTAACTGTGACTGGTGTGTTAGTATCAGGAGGTCAGGCTGCTTTATGGCTGCTCTCGTGTTTACTCAGCAGTAATCCACGCGTGATTGTAATCACATGCATGTATGATCGGCTGTATTCCCCAAACGCGGCGCGTCGAATGCACTGTTTCTGCTCTCTGACGCGCCCGTTCATGTCTCCTGCAGGACAACATCAACGTGGACGAGGCGGCGCACTTCCTGGTGGAGAACATCCTGGCTAACGACAAAGGGCTGCCGTACGAGGAGAGCAACGGCGACCGCATCAAACTGGATCCGGAGACTGTGGCTGCGGAGAGCAAGCCGGGCTGCTGCTAACCCTCAGTCCGTTCACATTCCCCGTTCCTTGGCGAACTTTGATCTGGTGGCACCACCTGAGGCTCCCCAGCCCCCCACCGCAGTTCTCAGAGGAGTAGGAATGCTTTCTCAGGGTGGTCGTCAAAGCTCCAGGATCTTCTCCCTCTGCTAACGGTCACATGACCTGTTGCCTTTGAGCCTCTTGTCTGTAAACCAGACTAGAAGCCAGATTTTTATCCCAGCGTTAGCTGTCTCACACCTCTAACTGGTGTATTTATTATTGTCACAACTAGGGTGCCAGCGCCTCCACCCAGGCCTCTTACACTGGAACTGCTCCTTCTCTTCCATCTTCTCAAATGCCTTTGAAGAAATAAGAATATAAAAAAAACACACAGCACAGCAGTCGCCTTCTAATTTATATCATGCTGGACTCCAGTGTTTATTTTAGGAATGAGATTTTCAATCCCAGTTTTTAAGATCAGTTTTTTTATTCAGTCAACAGAGTGTAGCTGCCATCGAATGATTGTTTACAGCTCATTTTTAGATCTGTGTGTGTGTGTGTGTGTGTGTGTGTGTGTGTGTGTGTGTGAACTAGGGATGCATGATTTTTATTTCATATTTTTTTGAATTGCAAGCACAAAACTGTAAAAACCAGCCATGCTACAGTGCGTATCTGATATGTATCGGATGAATAAATTTACAGAAATATTCTCATTATCAGTCGATAATTTATTGGATACATATGGCATCCCTGGTGTAAACATCTAGTTTCAGAATGTTGTTGTATTTCCAGTTGCTGCCCAGTTTGTGGTTTCTAATATAAAGCACATTGTCATAAAATGTTTTTTGTTACATCTATAATATCAGAACTTAGTTTTTGTTCATTTGGAAATGTATTGTTGAAAAAAGAAAAACCCAAATATGTCTGTGTAGGTTCTCATTCATCCAGGTCATCCTAAGTTAGATCTCTGTGTGCATCAAGAGTCCAGCAACAAGTCTAGTTGCACACAGAGATTTAACCTGGGAAAAAAATCAAATATTTTTGTTCTCAGTTATGAAAGTATAGATCTGATTGATCTTAGATCTGATTTAAAGGTGTCTTTTTTAAATTGATGTGCTAGTTGGTGCATTATACAAATGTCATTAAAAATTGAATTTTAAAGGCCGTGGCTCTTGTACAGTGATCTGTGAAAATGTTCTAATGCCTTCTTTAAACATGGAATTTACATGTAAAAACACTTAAATTTACTGTGCATGACCTAAATAGAATAAAAATGTTAACAGATTTTTCTTAATATTTGTGTTGTTGTGGTTGAACTATATTTTTGTATCAACAATTCAATATAATTTGACTATTTATATTTGTATTTTACAGTTCATTTCAGATAAATAAGATCATAAACTTTGACGTTTCATACTAGTTTAAGAGGTTTCTTGTCCAAAATTAATAAGAGTCTGCATCATTAAGATTAGTTGAGATTTGGGCGGAAATTACGACACACAGGATCAATCGGGACCACTTGGAGCACAAAAGTCTGCGGAAGTCTGTCCGTGAACGCATCAGGGTATGTTTCTGTGCGCGCGGGCGTGCACGAGAGCGACGTTATCATGTGACTCCTATGACGGTCATCAAACTGGCTGTAAACGCAACTAAATGCTGCCACAGCAGGAACGCAGCTTGGGCGTGTTCTGAACCGGCGTAACGCCAAACTCCTTTAGTCACACCAGACAAAACCCAAGCATGCGGGCAGCGGCACTGTGACGCCGTTCTCGGATATCGCCGTGAAAAATTAATAAGTGCTGCTTTTGGTTTTTTTGTTTTTTTGCTAATAAGCCTCGTGCTCATCACATGGCGACAATCAAGCATCTTCGAGGCCTTGGGGGAAAAAATTAATGGAAAAGTAATTTGATTTGTTTTAATCATAGTTACACTCAACCACGGGACTTGTTTTGGCACGGTTTATATGGCGCAAAATGTGAGATATGTGCAGATATAATGACGGTGGTTTTAATGATGAAAATCCGCGCACACCCACCTGAACGCTCTGTTGCTTAGCAACAGTCAGCTTAAAAGGAGCAGTGAGACGGAAAACAAACCTTCGTTTGCTACTTTGGGCTTTTTCGGGCACTTGTGCAGATTTATCGATTCAAGTGCAATGTCTAAGTCACAATCAAAGAAAAAGGAGTCGTTGTCCAGTAGGGTGTCTTTGTCCGAGCGACAACCCGAGTAAGTTTGTTAAATGTCAGTAGTTTGCATTAATTAAAGTCAGGTGTAGCTATTAGCATGAGCTAGCTGCAGATAAAATCAGAAGTGGTTGTGTTTACTCTAGTTTAACTGCGGTTTTAACACAGATGAATCTGCGCAGCGCTATTTCAAAAAACAACCCAGAAATTGTCATTGACGAGATATCATTTCAGTTATATTTAACAGTTTATACAAGATTTATATATTAGAATTCGTGTGAGACTTAAAGAAAGGCAAAACACTAAACACTTTCCTGTTTGTCCGGATTTTTTTCCACCTGGGTTTGTTGGCGTTATTATTTCGTTTAATGTGCCAGGAGACTTGATGCATTGATTGATTTCAGCAGTTTTGGTGATAGACAGACGACAAATGATTCAAAGTGTTGTCACTTAGTTTTGACTCCTGATTTCCAGATTATCGACTAGTACTTTTTATAGTGATGCAGCGTCCATCAAGCAGTTAGTCACACATTTACTCAGAAGTGAATGTACTGTTGTGAAAAAAACAACAACCCTAGTTTCACTTCTGTTAACTTGTGCAATGATGAAACTGATGGGGGGAGAGAAGAATCGTCTACTCACAGTAACTAGTAACAAGTTACAATGTTTACTGCTAAATGTAGACAGATGAGGTTTGAGGAATGTTTGCATATCCTCATTTCAGAGCAACCAACTCCTATGAGAGCCTGAGGTCTGTGTCCAGATTCCCGATTTGGCCTGAGTGGAATGAAGCAGAAATCAGCAAGGAGAAATGGGACTCTAACAAGGGAGCTGATGATGGAAAGAGTAACAAGAGCAACAATGCTGTAAATCTGCTTTATGAAATGGAACATATTACACACATCACTCTTCAAATCTATTTTTGAACTGGGAAAATCTCTTTTGCTTTTGTCTATAGCCACATTTTGAAGATCCTGAGGGCAAAATTTCCCTGCCTGCATTGCTGAGAGTGCACTCATGGAAGCGTCCTACAGACTTTATTATCAACAAGGTACATCTGCAGCTTCTAATGGGCTCAGAGATGGCAGATTCTCCTATATCAAAGTAACAACAATGACACTTTCATTATGGTATATTGACAAAAAATGGCTTACATTTGAATTCAGAGACTTATTTGATTTCATAAATATAAATGAAGTAAAAATTGAATAAATACAGTAACATGTTTGCCTGAAATGCAGATTTGAATTGCATACTCCTCTTTTGCAACCCTTTCTCTTGCAGCAGTTATTGTCAAGGCTTCCTGTTTTTATTAATGAGCCATGATTGTCTTCCTCAAGTTTTCAAAAGCATTTAAATGTATACAAGCTACGATATGTGCACATACAGTAAGGCTTTTCAGTTGTGCCTCTGTCTTCTTTTTCTCAACATAAGGCTCTCTTTTCAATGCCAGTGTCACTAATGAAGCATGTAGTTTTAAACGTTGCTCAGTCAACCCACACTTGTTTTATCTCACCATCACCTGACCCTGACACTTGTTTTAATTAGGGACATAGTGATATCTATTAGTAGGTAGTAAAATAGTCATCTGATGCAGAGTCTTGGCAGCGTTAAGGTTAAGAGAAAAAGAAAAAACCAATCTGCAGTGTGCCAATGCTCTGTCAAATCAGTTTACTTTATTTTAGGATCCCTCGGTTGTTGAAAATCACTCATCCTTTGACCTAATCGCTTCCAGTCAGCATCTGCTTTGCAGTGAGGTTGGTGTTTTTCTTTTTGCATTTCTTCATTTTTATTGAATTTTCCCTCTGACTTTCAGTTAACTACTATTGATCACACTTAGGTAGTATAATCCAGATGTCAGACATGATGAAATCTGACCGACAGAAATAAATTAGTCCCAGCTAACGCAACGTCATATTGATTTAACGAATGGGGTAACTAACAGTTTAGCCTATTAATTTAAAGATTTGTGGTTGGATGCCAGCCTCATGATCACTTTTGTCTCCTCAAAAGTTGATGAGGTGGATCATCGCAGAGATCTATGTTGTTTGGAATGTGCGCAACTGCACGTCTTCAGGAGAAGATGGCTGGAGACCCTGGGAGCACATCTACTCACTGTCTAAGCCCATGAATGGACGAATGCCGCTTTACAACACTTATGGGAAATATGTGGTCAGACTCTACTGGATGGTGAGTTTGGTGCACACAAATACGCATGTGGTGAATTTTGAGGCATGGGAATGATAACCCTACTGTTCAGCTGGATAGCTGGTGGGATGCAAAGGGTTGGCATTGTAATGTGTGTTGCAGGGGGATGGGAGGCTTTATCCACTCAAACACAAATCAGTCTCACTGCTAAAGCAGTGCTTCATACTCTGCGTCGTCTGATAAGTGGATACAGCTTAACTGGTGTCAGCTGCCTCTCAGAGAGCCAGGCTCAAGTTGGAGCTACTGAAGGAAGATCACGAGACCGTCACACATGCAGGAAGCCTTTTTTCCTAGGCTCTGCTCCTTTATGTGCAAGTGTAAGGATATTGCATGTTCCTGGTGCTAAATTAAGGCAACATTGCCGTTGAATTAGGCTGAGAGGGCCGCTGCGTGGTTGCGTCAGTTAAAAAAAGGAACTTCTTCCAGCAGTACAATTTGGGTTGGCAAGAAAGCGAAAAGGGTCGAGTTAAAAGGGAGGACGTTCTGCAACACTGCGACTCTTGACAAACAGGCATGACACGCTCGTAGGCAGCTGTCTCTGTGCCAGTGATAGCACGCCAACAGATGGTTGTTGAAATGGCAGTACCACCCAACCCCCCTTCCTGTTTCCTAACCTGACTTCCTCCCCCTCTTCGGAGACAATTCTTTAATGCACTCTTCACTTCCTCCTAACCTGGCCTTTGCATTGTGTTATTATTTAAACACAGAAAGCATCTCCTTGGAGCTCTGCGTGATACGTGCTCCCACTTTTTTAGCGATCTGTCTCCTGACTTAACTTCAGGGTTGTTGGAGGAAAATAACCGTCGATGATTCCATGCCCTTCGATGAAGCAAACCGCCTTCTCCTCCCTGCCTCCACCTGTCATTCAGAGCTGTGGCCGATGCTGCTTGGCAAGGCTCTCATTAAAGTGGCCAACACAAAGTGAGTTATCGTCTCAGATTGATGCTAACACTTCGGTACAGCTTCAGTGTTGGGAATCTGTTGTTATAGCCTTACATTTAGCGAATTTTAGAACACACTCCAGCATAAATAAATCAGATCAACAGTGCCCGGTTGTAATAAAATCACTTTAATACCACACACAGCATGACACAGTTAACGCTGATACAGTAGAATTCACTTCAAAATTTACATACAGTCAAGGAAATAAAGATCTTTTCTTAAGAGCATTTCCTAGAGGATATCTACACCACACCGAAGGGTCTATTTCTATCATTTTGACCTCAGATATTTACTATATACACAAATTCAAACCTGTTTCTGATGTTGTCATGATTTTAGTGGTGGGTTGATGACCTGGTTATTCAGTGATGGGCAGGGTCATCACATGAGTATTAACAGAATAAGTCCAGCCTGATCAAGCACATAAGTGAAATCTGCACTAACACACTTTAAACTTGAACATGGAGCGCACCTTTCTGTATTATTGCCTGCATGATGTTTTGTGTTTATGTGAGGATGATTGGTGGTTACTGTTTGTAAGTGAGCCTCTGAAAGCCCTCGTTGCACTTTTTGCCGACTCATCCAAACCTTCACTTGACATGTGGAATTTGGTGACATCCAGTGGGTGTGTGTGTGCGCGTGCAGGTGCTTGTGTGTGTGTTCATGTGAGATGGCGTGCATAAAGGTGGCTGTACCAGTGTGTAGACAACGTTCAGATATGAATGTTTAATTTAAGACAGGAAACAAAGGAACCACTCTGCCAGTGAATCATTCATGGCCCAGAGGGAAAGTCCTTCATCCAGTCTGAACTGGAACCAAACTTTACTAAATTGTGTGCCAGGCCTTCTGGGAAAAGCTGCATTTAAAGACTGAATTGCAATTTTCAACCCATTTTTTGTAATAAAATGCAATTAATAATATGATTCAAGTTAAAAAAAAAAAAAAATCATACGTTGGAGACAGCTAAGCTCCGTTCAGCTATCTGATTAGTGTGTGTGTGTTGTGTGTGTGTGTGTGTGTGTGTGTGTGTGTGTNGGGGGGGGGGGGGTGTTGTGTGTGTTGTGTGTGTGTGTGTGTGTGTGTGTGTGTGTGTTGTGTGTGTGTGTATACACATTCTTAGTGTCGTGCCAGAGTCGTGTGGGGAGATGGGTGAGCTCACCTTTATCCACATGCTCACTGGCTGGATTCCAGAAGTCATTTCCATGAAGTAAGTTTTCTTTTAGTCATTGCAATCTCCGAATAGTAAGGTTATTATATGTACCAACCCTTTAACTGCATATACAACTATTTAAAAATAATACTCGCGTATCCTTTTTAAAATCCACTCAGGTCTTCAGGCGTGACAAAAACCTGGGATTTCTTACGAGAGATCATTCCTGAATTTCAGCATCCAAATGAGACTTTGTCTGCGCTGAAGCCTCAGGCTGCAGCTCCTGCAGAGAGGGAACCCAGGATTAATGAGAGTCCAGCGCCAGAGCCGCAGAGGAGCAAAGGTCTGAATTATGCCACATCCAGACGCAGTGTTGTGTGTGTACACACTCACACACACATAAAATCTCAATGTACACACTGCACATTTAATTTACTCAGTTAGGCTATTCCTCTATTAGATTGTGACCAATTTTATCCACAAAATGCTTAACATTTATCAAGAGCAGCTGGTTTAAAAAGTCCCATCTATACCCAACAGCCACTGATCCGTGCAGGACATATGCAGCTCAGAGCTTCTCTTCTCTTGTATTTTACCCCCATGAATCCTGTATTCAATATGATACTTTATCCAATGATTCCAGACCTACTAGGACCATCCAGTAGGTCAGTGGGTGCTCTGTTGGTCCTCTCCTGCTATTTTAAACGCCACTCCCTTTTTTCTCAGGCTCATGAATCATGGTGAACGGGAAAGTTAATGCATGTATGATGGATTATAAATAAAACAGCAGAGGGAGAAGCGGCAGAGTGAATTATGTGATGTCCCCTCCGGGCAAAAGAGCCTCCAAGTTCAGGTTTAGTTTTGTGCAAATGCCCAACTGGAACTTAATTTTTACTGTGTTAAACACAGAAAACACAGCACTAGCTATAATAGGTTAGTAATAATAACGTCACATCTGTTTGGCAAAATGTCAAAACCTCTTGTTTATTCATTCCTGACTCGCTGCTGTTATTCAGCTGTGTAATATCGAACCTGTCCTTCTGTGTCACTCAGGCAGTGCAGAGATTGTTGTGTGTGCCAGCTACTATCCATCACAGCCACGCAGCAGCTTCTGTGGCACTGAACAAATGGTAAATATCCATTGCTAGTTAAGGACTGACTGTCTCTCTCTCACACACACACACACACACACACACACACACACACACACACACACACACACAGATACATGGACTCCATATTTGTCTGAAATACGGACATTACATACATGAAATCTGCAAATACAATATATTCTGTGAATTTATTTACCCTTCAGGGATGTGAAGGGAAAGAAGAAACAAGTCATCTCTAGTTACCAGAGCTCCTTTTATGCAACCAGTCTAATGTATATCTATCAGATCTCTGTGAGATGTATCAGATCTCTGTCACAGACATAATGGTTGTTCAAACCTGGTCTAACCCTGAAGCTGCTTAAACAGACAAATGAAAGAGGTGAGCAGATATCACTTATTAGAAGATCAGAGGATGTGGTTTTTAATAATGTTAGTTTTAGAAAGTCCTCACTACCCCTTTGGCATGAGAACTCTCCAAAAGTGAGGCTGATCAGTCTAAAACAGATGCATGTATGTGACTCGAGGATGTGATATGTTCTGGTTGGAAGCTTCATCTGAACAGGCTTCACATGTTTTATTATTTATAGAACTGTAATTAATCTATATTTTCAAAGATTTTTTGTATTTTTTCTGTATTTTTTATTTATTTTTAAACATTGCCCAGTGAACACGTGCACATGTGTTTATCTCTGTATAATTATTATATTTGCTAATGCACAGACTGTATCGCCAGAGGTTCTGCGTCAGTACGGCCTCTCCCTGTTGCACAGCCACATCGTCCTGCTAACAAGAACCCGGGCTTGCCCGCTGGAACCACAAACTCTATCTCTGCCTGTGCCCCAATGGAAACTCATCCGCAGGCCAAAAAAGATGATGATCACCGATGAACCACGAAGTGCGTGTGAGAGAAAAATGAATACGATGGGAAAAAAGTCTGGAACAAAAGGTAGTGGAGGGGAAGAGGGAGGTGGATGCAGAGGAGGATATCAAACAAATGGAAAAGCAGAAATATTTGATAGAGAGTAGGTGAATGTCATAAATAAATATGACTAGAATGAGTGCTAATACTGGAGATTTGGACTCGACAGTACAGAGGGCACAGGGACCGAAGATTTGTGTAATGAAAATAGCTTCTGAATGGGGCATATCTGACATTAGTTGATCTCTGAGTGGAACAGAACTGCAGCAAAAGGAACTGAGAAGCAGTGCTGGCAGGAATTACAAGTTCTTCTGTGGTCTTTTTGCAGAGCCTCCTTTGTCAAAGCCAGAGCAGTTCATAGAGGTCGCCAGCCCTTTTCTCTCCTGTGTCAAGAGCCACGCTGGCCAGAACCCAAAGCTGTATGTACCCTGCAATTACGTCAGACTTAGATAATGCACAAGATAAGAGCCCTGCTCCTGTTGCCTGCTTTTTGAACTGTAGCATACTGGTTTTATATGGTTTTGTTTTTTTGTTGTTGTTTTTTTAAACTCTGGTTTAAGGTTGAAGACTAAAACCTTGTGTCTAAAAAAGAGCATTACCACCAATGACCTCCCAGATCTGTAAGTAACAGGGCAATGACTCAAACTGAACCTATGAATTTAGGAAAGAGTTTCTGTAGCTCATTATAACAGCAACATTAAACAATAAAATGAATACAACATATGAACACAAAGTTAAAACAGTGAAACTACAACGGTTTCCCCCACATGCTAAAAAAAAAAAACATACAGGGGATCAACAGAAATATTACATGTGTTTAGTTAATGACCATTTGATTTGACTGTATAACATGAAACAAGTGTTTTAACATGTCAGGAAGGGCAGGCCAAGTGCTCAGGGGAAAGGTTCCTCTGGTTTCCCTCTGGTGTCCATCTCTGAGAGAGAGGAGAGTTACTGCGGAGAAGCCACCGAGCCTGATGGAGCTGAATGCACCACTAACTCACCAAACATTATAGCAGACAGCGTGCAGGTACACAGAATTAATACGAGGTTCATGGGTCTGTTTGCAGACAATGTTGTGGAATGAATTCTGATTATCCTCTTTAAACTTTCACTTCCATGAGAATCAGATTTTTGCCCTTGTTCACATGTCCAGACAGTATACATGAGACCATGTCCCTGCCATGATTTCAGTCTATCACCTACAGTCTGATTTCAGACAGCTAGATAAAATGAACTATTATGACTTTAGGAACCAATCATGGGGTTTTAAGGTGATGAGAATTTCTCTTCTCATTTTTTTTTTCAAAATAGACATGAAAGTGAGCCTGAGCATTCTGGTGCAGGAGCTTGCACACCAAGTTTTTTCTCTTCATCTTGGGCATCTGTGGCTACATTGGATCTGTATGAATTACTGTAAAGTTACAACTTGTATAATTAAACTTAAGTTGGACTCTGAGAATGGAGGTCAGGCTCCACCTGCAGGTGGGACCAGAGCAGGGTCCTCACCGACTTCCATCCATCCATCCATCCATTTTCTGTACCTGCTTTATCCACACTTGGGTCGCAGGGGTCTGCTGGAGCCTATCCCAGCTGTCAAGGGGTGAGAGGCGGGGTCCACCCTGGTTTGGTCACCAGCCTTTTGCAGGGCTAACACAAAGACAGACAACCACTCACACCTATGGTCAATTTAGACTGATCAATTCACCTAACTAGCATGTCTTTGGACAATGGGAGGAAACCGGAGTGCTTGGACAGGGAGAACAGAAAGGCCAGAGCCGAGATTCAAACCCCGAACCTTCTTGCTGTGAGATGACAGTGCTAACCACTGCACCACCGTGCCGCCCCCTCACAGACTTACATCTAAGAAATTTAAAGTCATACAGAGATGCTAATTTAGCTTAAAAAAAAAAAAATCTGAATTAATATGGAATTATTCAGTGTAGATTTCCGGAGGGTTTTGTAGCCTCTTATTTTGTGGTTTTATTTATCTTCCCTCTGTCTGACCTTTGCAGTTGAAGGCTCATCAGTGTAGCTCTGTGTCAGTGACAACAAGGCTGCCATCCCCCCAGTCTCAAAGTCACTTCTGTTGTCTCCCAGCCAGGCCACTGCTGACCAGAGGCTCATCTGCACTAAAGACAGAACCAGCCATGGAAACAAAATGAGGAGGGGGGGATTCAGAATAGAAGCAGAGCGATGCAAACACGCGGATGGAAAAAAAGACATAAAGAAGTGCAAAAAAAGTGCATAAAGAGCTGTGACGAGGGAGGAGAGGGCCTAGAAAAAAGCACTTGGACAGGGAGAGATGAAAGTGTTGGAGATGTGGAATAATGAACTTCTTTTGCGCTGCTGAACTGGGTGTGTGGTTTTCATCCAGAGAGAGGTCGTGTACCGCACTGATGAAAAAAGCACAGCAATTAGATGGTGAGCCATCAGCGTCTGTGTCTCTGGGGGAGTTCATTATTACACTTCACTCCTAGCACGCAGAGAAAAAAATAGAGTTCACTTTAATTGCCCTCTTGTGTAACTATGACCAGTTATAGTGCGGCTAAGGCAGGGCAGCATGGACATGCTAATCTGCTATGTTTTTTGATGTGCACACACGGTCACAGATTTGGCTTGTGTGTTAGCATGTGTGTTTCGCATTTTTGCAGGCACGTGGTGGATAACGTGCTGGGGCTGTGCAGCAAGTGAGAAGAGGTCTCTGTCATTTTGACCCTTCCATCTCTTTCTGGCATGCCTCGCCAACAGTATAAACCCTCTTTCCTAGCTGCCAGAACAGAGTGAGGTGGTGGAGTCACATGATGTCCCTGATACCGTCGATGCCTACACACTCATTAGTGTGTGTTAAGGTGTTCCTGGAGCTCCTCGTGTAACTGTTGCATAAAACTCTAATATGCTCAGAGTGACATCAATGAACAATCAAATTCTTCACAGCTAAAATAGCTTTATCTTCCAAGTCCCGTTTGTGTGTGATCAATTGATTTCCATGAGCCTATAAACTAAAAAGACCTTTTACAGTGTCAGATCACTTTTTGTTTATTGATTTCTGCATAAAATGAAGAATCCATGTATATTTATTTATTGTAACAGGGAGATGAGCAGTACTAATTTGTCTCTGAAAGAAAAACATGCTAAAGAACTTAACTCTTCATCAGTGGCTGACAGTTGGAGTAAGTCAGAGCTGGTGGTGATTTTAACAGGGGAATAGGGCTCACTGTCACAATAAACACCATCTTGTGTCCCATGGTCTTCACAGAGAGCAGCACAACACCACAGCTGGGGGCGCATTACTAGAGGGTGGAGGCATAATTCTGGCAGCATTACTCCATCAGCAACTCAGTGTTGCTCCTCTCTCTGACTTTCTCTCTCTCTCTCTCTCTCTCTTTCTTTCTCTCCCTTTCTGTCTGTCTCTTTACCTGGCTCTTTCTCCCTTTAGGTTACTGCAGAGGTCGACCAGAAGGACAATGATTGCATCTCCAATGGTAACATCTCCTCTTTTGCTGAGTGAACTCATTATTCCATTTACTTTCATGTCAGCAACTTAACTTAATCTGTAACTGTATCTACACATGAAACTTTAATCAATAGGACCTCTGTTACCTAAACTCTTCTATCTCCTGCTCGGATTGGTCAGCAAAGGGTTTGAAGAACACTGGACTAATATTACGAGTTATGACCATCCAATTCTCTGCCTTCCATTTAGTTGCTTAGTAACAAATGCAGTTTCAGTTAGCAGACCACTGCTGCTCTGAAGCAGAGACGCTGGCACTTGCCGCCTCAGCTTTCTGATCTGACTTCTTGCTTTGAGAAGAGCTTGGGGGCAGAGTATCTCTGTGATTGTGTGCGTGTGAAAGTAATGTTTGTCTGTGCGCATCTGTGTAGTCTCTGTGCTGCATGCATTGCGATGGTGGGTGTCGGTGAGTGGGTGTATGGATGTGCATGTGTGCACTATGCCATTATGTGGGAGGCTGGCCAATTTGGCTCACTGTTTCAGATAATGATTTTAGTCTAGTATAAGGTGCTATGAGTCACAAGAGAAAAGCCATTTTTTGTTTGCATTATTGTGAAATAAGAGATATAGCCCATAATTCTTTGTCTATCAGTCATCTGTCCTTTTTGGTTCTTTAGGGCAAAACACATGTTAATTAGTCAGCCAAAGCTGAAAACACATTATCTACTTACCACTGTCAATGGTGGGGTGAATGTAGTGCAGAGGTGAACAAAGTTGCATTTAAATAGATGTAATAGAAGAAAATTATCATTAGCCTTAGAATTATGTAAGCATTTCCTGTTGCTCTTTAGTTTTCCTGGTTGCGCTTATGGGTGAATTGTTCTTTCAGTATGATACTTAATTGTTCCGACCCTACTGTTAGACAGTTTTGCAGCGCAAGATAACGTTACCTCACACCAGGTGTATAAGCATGGTTCATGAAAATGATGACATATAATCACTTTACCAGCCCTGTGTGTAACATGCAACATGCAACATTTCAGCTCAGCCTCAAACTCCAAACATGAACAGTGAAGACTCTTCAGCTCCTATCAGATGTGCTCAGCAGAAGGTCTGGGTGGATTTGGATGACTTTGCTAAATGCTTTCAGTGAGAACAGCACACATGTACACACACAACATCAACAGAGTTGTGACATAAAGAATGCCTGACATTGCTATGAGAACTGGCCATGATGACTGTTATCGTTTGAGTTGCATTGAATTGGTTGTTATACTTCCAGTTCACTGCTGGTTTTCCACAAACCCCAGATCTACCCACATCAGATCCAGCTGTCTCATGTTAAGGTAATGTGTCATATTCTGCACACCTGTCATCATCATCACAAGTGCTGCTTTGGTATATTAATTCCTGTTTTACTGAGTATTCTTTGTTGTGACTTTACCTGTGCACTGTGTCTCCAGAGCTCAGT
Source organism: Arothron firmamentum (assembly GCA_016586285.1). NCBI lineage: Eukaryota > Metazoa > Chordata > Actinopteri > Tetraodontiformes > Tetraodontidae > Arothron > Arothron firmamentum. Next base: position 20,872 of record BJFM01001775.1, read on the forward strand.
CTTATCCAAAGCAGCAATAGGCACCAACTCCCCTGGCTCATCCACACACTCCTTCACTACTGGATCCTCCGTCACATCTGCAGTAGCAAGCCACAATGTAAACCCACACATTCTTGTACAGCATGCATCTGTATACTCATGAGTACATACAGAAATGTGATGCATGGTGTGTCTTTAATGAAATCAGGGACACCAGAATAGTTTGTTAGGCAGACTACAAGATATGCAATGGAGTGGGCTCATCAAGTCACTGGTCAGGGAAACAGACATGGTCACATGTCTGTTTCATGTCATGTCATGTTGTCATGTCATGTCACAGAGTAGCTGAGTAGTTTGCATTAATGGACAGCTTTCTGATCATCCACACTAATCTACTCCTGTCTAGTTTTATATGCATCACATCCTGCATACGTTTTCTGCAACTGACTGATGTTGGGGCTTTTTCATGTGTGTAGATGGCGAGTCTGTTTTTTATTCCAGACACGTATACATCCGTTCTCTCCCGCCCTCTTTCTCTTTTTCTTTCTTTCTCTGCCTCTCGCTGTCTGTTTCTGTGTGCCTTCTGCCCATCTGTTTAGGTTAAGTCGGGTTTTTCCTTCAATAATTTCCTATTCCTGTATGTTTACTTTAGAACTAAGATATGCTTCAGTTTATATATTTTTGCTCTCGATTTCATTCTCCTATTGTGCGTGCACGTGCGTGCATCTGTGTGTGTGTGCATGCGTGCGTGTGTTTCCCCCAGTGTCCAGAAGTAAGAGGCAGACACTACTTGTGTGTGGACAGTGTAGAATCTTCCCAGCTCCTCATCAGCTTCTCTGCTCTGCTTTTCTGGGGAGATACACCTGGAGATAGTAAGAATATAAAGCTGTACACAGCTGTGCATGTGTACACATGCACATACAACAAGATATTTAGGTAAGGAGGTTTCTTGACCCAGGTTTGTGATATTTGCCTACCTTTTCTCACCTTTCAAAACATCTTAGAGACAGAAATGTCACGTGCTGGGTGTGGGTCTGCAGTGCTCATCGCCTTGCCGTACACGTGGAAAAGCCTTCAGCTGCAGCCTCCACTTCTAACAATCAAGACCACCTGCTCCAAGGCAGCCATGCTTGACTTACCCCCGGGGTAAGGCAGCAGTGACTGATGAATGGTCATAGTATTGATCCAAATGAAATGCACAGGTAGTTCACTAGCCCAACCGGACTGGGCAGGCAGAGTTTTATATAGCTATTCTTTAAAATAATTGACCCCACAATAGCACTTCCTTTAATTTTTGATTTGTAGCATGTGACAGTATTATTTTATTCTTGTTAAGTGAAAATAGTTTTGCTGACTGGGAGAAACTGGTTGAAAGCTCATTTGGTGCCAGTCTATTATAAGAACTAAACCACGACAGCAACCTGCTTTCTTCAAACACTTACACCATCACCCAAAGTCACTCATGTTCCTTGTCAGCACTGCATGAATGCTGTAAGGCAGAAACCAATGGGAGCCTATTTTTACCGTCAGAAGGAAGGAAGCAGTCAGAAGCATACAGTACGTCCTAGGCGCTATTAATGGCTGCTGCCTGGCCTAGAAGCAGAGGGCCTAGTTTCTGGGGTCAGGTGCATGTGTGCAGCAGTGCAATTACCACTGAGCCATAGTCGCACACTGAGCACTCATCGTATCATATCATCAAGGGTGCCAGTTCTAAACACTTTCTTATTTTATTGTTCCAGCTGTCAACAGTTTTACCAGTTAATGTCTTAAATATCTGCACTGTGCTGTGTCCATTCTTTATATGAATTACTTTTGTGTCTCTCCTACCAGGCGACATGTGTTGGCATTCTGTGCGAAGGCAGCAGTAGGCTACCATCTTCATCTGTGCAGTATGACACCTTTTGTCTTCGGTGATGAAGAAACCATCATGTCAAACCTTACCAAGGTCATCACAGGTCTTTCATGCCAGAGTTTCATGAGTTCACAGATACTAGTTTGAGGTTCATATTATTGTTGATATTTTAAAGTTTTTACACTTCAAGAAAAACTGTGTATGATTATCATGGAGGAAATCTAGAGAACATAGAGGTGTGTGAGGTGTGTGTGTGTGTGTCTTTTGTTGAAGCGTTCTTGCTGTATGAATACACCATTTCAATCAGACCAAACATTTCTCAGAACATTTGTTATGCAAGAAGCAATGAAGCAACTAAAGTATAGAGGGTTTGCATCAGCACACACACCACTGTTTACCCACTGTTTTCCTGTTTTAATCAGGAAAGTGCTCTTTTCATGGATCAGGCCTCGTCCATCTTGAGGGCACTGTCCAGAGTAGTGTCTTCTTTCAACAATGAGCAGGAACAGTTAGCAGCCAGAAGAATGCTGGAGAAGACTCACCGTCCCCAAAACATCAGCACCTCACCACGAAAACATGACTCGGTAATTTGTGACAGTGGTACAGTAATGTCCAATAGGAAGTTAAACACTTTAACTGAAGTGTGCTTAGAAGCATAGCCGTTGTTCTTTATTTTACTGCAAATTATTGTGCAGTAATATCACCATTCATTTGTTTGTTTGTGGCTATTTTTAGCTTTCTCCTTAGCATGTCAATGACACTGAACTTTTGCTACTTTGAATGTAAATCTGTTGTTTTTTTAATAGCTAGAACACAGGGAGCAATCATTTATGCCCAGAGGTCCACATTGTTTTTAGAAAACTGTGAAGCAGACTGAATGAAAATAGGAGCTGCAAGGCTGACTGTTGAACCTTTTTATAGATTTTACATAAATAAAAAAAACCACATTAAGTACAATGAGATTGTTTTCCATTTCACTACATTCAATCTGCAAAATAAAATAAGATGTGTGTGTGTGTGTGTGTGTGTGTGTGTGTGTGTGTGTGTGTGTGTGTGTGTGTGTGTGTGTGTGTGTGTCTGTGTGTGTGTGTCTGTGTGTGTGTGTGTAGGTATTTAACCGTGCAGTTCACCGCATAATATGTGGAGTGTTGAGCAGGAGGCTCACCGCGCAGGAGCAATTTGCTGTATGTTCCCTCACGGCTGACCCTTCACTCCTGGACGCTGACCAGAACAAAGAACACTCTCCCACCTGTAAGTCCACCCACACTCGCTCTTTTAGAGGTCAAAGTAAAACATTTGGAGCAATGATCTCTGAGATTATTTTGGGGTCAAAGGTCACCAGTCTTAGTCTTATAGAATAACGCCATGCATTGTTTTAGGAATATACATTCAGATATGTGATTTTTTAACGGCATTAATTTGCACTGATCTGTTGTTTTGAAATGAACTCACTGCCAGCACCACCAGAAAGCTGGAAAGCCAGGCAGCCAACAGATGTGGAGGTAAAGGCAGTCACGACACTGCAGGCTGCAGTCAAAGGGCGTTTAGTGCGAGGAATCTTTAGTGCCTCCAAACCAGGTAAAAACACATGTACAGTAAATGCACACAAATCACATTCAAGTCAACTACACAGTGATTTAACAGTTCAATAATTAAAGCCTGCTTTTTCCAGTGAAGCTCTATGTTGGAAGTGAAGACACACTGGACAGACATATGTTTGAATATAGTTTTTTTTTTCAAATAAACTTGAATATCCATTTTTTTTTTCTTTCATTTCTGTTGCCTACATATGTGATCTGTAGCCAGTGATAACCTGCCATAATGGATTCAGCAATTTGAGAAGCTGATCATTTGAGAAGAAGGACAAATTAAAGCTGTATCAGGAGTTCTGCTGATCAGACGACTGATATACTTCTCCTTAAACCCCGCAGTCAGCTTTTCTGACCTGAAGCCGTAACTATTTCTGAATGTATGTGGGAGCATGAACATCTCCTGATAAGCAGCTGACACCACATATAGTTGTGTCTCATTTTCTGTTTCCCTGTAGCACGTTCTTTGTAATTGTTCCTCGCCATTTTTGTATCAGTAGTGTGGCTACCTGTGTGGTAGGAAAATTAAGGATAAATAATAATCACCTTTTATAAGATGAGGGGGAAAGTTAAATTTCTGTTTCAGCCCTCAAACTAGGTCAGCTACGATCATTTTTTAATGTGTTTGACAGCAATGTGGATTGTTTTATTTTTAATAGTGGTTGGTTTGCTTTCTCCCCTCTCTTCCTCTCTCTCCCTCTCTCTTTCTTTCTCCCTCTGTTCTTTCATGTCATTCAGGCACAGAAAAAAACCTCAGTGCATCGAAGATCCTTTCAGACATGTGGCCGAAGGTTAATTCAGATGCAGAAAAACATGCTGCTCTGTTGCTATGGTAATCTTTTTCGGAAAACACACAGTACAGTTCTGACTGCCTATTAAATACACTGTGTGCTGGTCTAACCACTAAGTATTCGGACTCAATCATCACATCAATGTACATTTCTTCAAGCTCAGATATTAAAAGCTTAAGAGCCTGGTTCCTTCAAGGTGAATCTATTTGAATATTGTTGGAGGGTGTCATTAACCCTGTGTGCATAATTGTTAGGCAGCTTTCTTACCTTGGGTTAAATGAAAAAAAGAGAAAAAAAATCCTTTTAGAAAGACACTACATGAGTGAGTCTTTGGTTTGGACACTAATGGACACAGGAGTTGCTGAATGGGAGCATTGCTGACACAGGCTGCTGTTATCAGGCTGGTTCAGACTGAAAATGGATCTAATGGTACTGGACGAACAGCACTGCAACATGACTTCATCAAAGCCTCTCTCCAATATGAGAAGCATGAGGGAAGAGAGCATCTGAACAGTATGTGGGATGATTATACTAGCTGTTGCATTTGCTGCCTGATGACAGATGAGTAAAGTAAAGATGGGGCCGGCTATATTATAATTGTCAGCCTTGTAGATAAAGATGTGTTGACATAGCATCATGTGAGAAAGCACACACGGGGCTTTAGTATTGAGTGTGTGTACATCTAGCCTCACTCTTGCACCACATGCCCAGAATCTGCTCCTTGTTGGAGGGTGGTTTCTGTTGGCCTGCCAGGGAACATATTTCCACATTGTGTTCCATCTTTTCCCAGTGGTACCATCTGCTGTTTATCCTCTCTCTGTTCCAATCATCCAGCAGTGTCTGCCGAATGACCCTCTGCCTGGGGATGTGTGGGGGGGTGCATGGGTGCGTGTCAGCTTTCAGAACTCGGTCAGTATGTGTGCACGGAGGCTAGAGGTCGGCTGTGGTGAGCCCCTGAGCGTGCATTTTTCTTACCTTGGTGACATCAGCTTAGCGTTAGGGTAGGAACATTCAGTAGGATGGTTTCATCTGATTATTGAATCTTGAAAAAAAGATTAGAGCAAAAGGAAATGCATGTCTTCTTTTCATTATTATTGCTGTGAGCAGTGGTAACTAATTTTCTGAATGTAGGAATATAATTGACCACTCTGAGAAGAAGGCAGAGGTTTACCGCTGTCAACAGGACAGATGGTCCAGGATAACGTTTGCAGATTACAGCGTGCCTGTTCCAACTACAGCTAACTCCTGGGTTCTGCTTTTCAGGTTTGAGAATATTCTTTATTGCCATGCGTCATGTAGTCACCATCCACTCGTCCAAGGATATTTCTGACACTGCGACATCTGCAGCAATGTTGTTAAATTTTATTTTTGCTTTGTGTGAAGAAAGGTGTTCTTGGTTGCTGAGGAGATGCTGCTGGCTCCAAAGATTTATTCTCCAATTACTAATTATCTACTACACATCATAAATAATGACACAGGAGAAGAGCTGGACATACTGTTTAACAAAGCAACACCGCACATCTACCAGCCAAATAAGGTAGATACTAACGTTACTCTACAGCTTTAGGGTTGAAAGTACATATTTCAGTTGTACTTTTCCCTCTTTTTCAGCAACTCAGCCATTCAGACAAATGAAATTCTTTTAATGGTTCCATCTCTTTCTAGCGGGGTTATACCTTCGTTGCAGAGGCAGTCACACCTGAATTGCCACCTGTTGGCACCAAGTGGCGAATGCGCTTGATCGGTGAAAAGGAACTCCTTCCAAAACCAGCCTACGAGTCTCCTATCAATACCTTCTCAGTGAGGGAATTTCAGGATTATTACATTCCCAATGACAAGAGCATTATATGTTGGTAAGAGAACTGTGGGTGTAGGTGTTGATTCATTCTTCACTTACAGTAGCACAACAGATAAATCTGAAAGCTCGGATTATTAGAAGCAGAAAAATCCACTTTTTAACTGACACTTCTCTACAGTTACTCTGTTCAGGTGAGAGCAGATGTCCTGGCAACGGTTCAGTTCCAGACCTCCAAGCAAACTGTAATGATCCGCTTGTCAGTTCTGGACCAGGAGAGGGAGGTAACAAGCAAAACAGGGGAGGGTCATGTGACAATTCCTGCATTCTTCTTCCTGACCGAGAATGGTGAGCATCCATCAGCTTTAATCACAGAAATGATCAACTTTAATAATTTAATAAATATTTATTCATGTAGGAGTTTAAAGGTAAATACATAATTTATATTTGTATTTTTAGGTGGGTTATACAGGGTAACATTGATTAGGCCATGACAGTATTCAATAATGATACAAAGATGGCCACATACAAGTCAAAAGTAGCTTATATCTGGTGTGTAATAACAAGACAGAAGACAAGGGTGATGAATTTACAGTCTGGGGGATCGCAAACACCTGTCTAAAAGATGTCCACCTCGATTTTTAACAAGAGACTTTTCAACACATTGAGCAAAGTGAAGACAAAGACTTTAAAAAAAAAAAGCATTCAGCTTTTCATCCAAAGCATTTAAAAATAATATTGTTTTTTTTCTTTTTTTCTTTTTCTTTTTTTCTTTTTTTTTAACTGACAGACTCTATCAAACTGGAGGATGCTTCCAAACAAAGACACCAGGATGACGGCACCGCTGGAGTGCCAGAGTCTGAGCGGCCGCAGCCTCCCACCGAGCCTCTGGTATCACTGCTGACTGTCTGCCTGCTATCTGCTGCTGCTCTAACGCTGATCTCGCATACCTCATGTTCCCTCGCTGCCTCTCTCACCTACTTACTTTCTGCCTGTGCTGATATCAAATTTTCACTTGCAAATACACACGGCATGTACATGCAACAGACACCAGTGCACAGACGCTCTCAGCACACCCACGCATTCTCGAGCAGACAATATATGCAAGGAGAGAGGAGCAGAAACTAGAGGGGTGTTTTTTCTTCCTCTCCGGCTTATCAGTGCTTGTCAGGAGCTGTGATTTGAGCATGATGTACGAGTCCCCTGGTTGTCTGAAAGTCCCTTAATCTAACAGGCCTCCTGCCTTATGTGTGCAACGTCACACACACATACACACTGACATAAAAACAATGATTGTGCAGTTTGTGAAGATCAGAATGTCAGATTTGCTTGTTTTAGATACATTGTTGTCTGGTGTTTTCTCAGCTAGTGTCTTCACCTTGTAAATAAGCAGCCAGAATTAGACATTTAGGTTTTTGACCAACAATCATTTGTTTTTAGAAGGAGTATTAATTTGAGTCACATATTGGGATTTTGCTTAAATTGTCATGTAATGGATGTGGGAGTTGCCACCCCTGATATTATCTTGTTGGCCAACACACCCTCTTCCTCCTCGCTTCCTCTGCTGCCAGAGAGGGCAGGAAGAAGCATAAGCAAGACAAAAAATGATCTCTCTTCATCCCACTGAAGCTGTACTTTACAATTTTCTTTCCAATTAAAAAAAAAAAACAGAACCCCCTAGTATTCTTTACATCATGAGATGGTCATGTGCTGACTGTACGTCTTTCACAGGATCATAAATATGTGGTCAAAGCTGAAGTACTGAAGAACTGGCCGCTGGACGAAGCCGAGCTGAACTTTATCCAAAAGCTCAGAGAGTCAAGGAGGAATGAGATGAGAGGTACGGTTAAAAACACCACGCCTCAGTCACTTCCAGTCACTCCAAAAGTCCCCACGATGTTCTCTAAAGCATGAAGAATCTACAGTTAAGTGAAATAGACTGATCTTGAATCTTGATTTTAATGGATTAAATAAATGCTAGAGTTCCATCTATGATGGTTAACTAATATAAGCGTAGCGTTGCTGCCTTCATGTTTGTGTTTGCACGGCTCATTTTCTGTGCTGCGTGTGATGTGTACCACACACTGAGCAGGCAGTGTCAGGGGCTAAGCAGACACCGCTTGTTCTCTGCTTCCGCTAGACTGGGGCCTGTTAATCACACGCCTAATGAAAGCCCAATGAATACAGCTGCTTTCGCAGATCCCAGGGTGTTTTTTTCATCCCCACTGGTCATTGGCTGACACATTAATCCTTTCTTCCGCCACCAACTCTCCGCTTTTGTCACACTGGACAAATTGGATCGATTTATTAAAACAGGGCTTTGAAATTTGCAGGGACTTCAAAAAAATTCTGTGGGGGATAAATTAATTGCAGCACCAGTTGATGTTGTTGAAGAGGTGCTGCTTGAGTGGAAATTAGCATGATGGCCTGAAGAGGGAGGCCACCCTGCTGTCGTTGGGTTCTCCCCTTGTTCTCATTCTCTGACAATAGGCCCCATATTTCAATTCAGTTTACGTGGCATCAAGTCTGAGGTGCATCTGAGTGTGTGTTTTTAAATACCAGGCTCACATTCATATGTATTAACCTGATATATTATGAGTGATGATCATGTTTTCCTTTAACAGGTCTCAACATTGCTGAGATACTGTACCCATGTTTTTGTGTGTGTGTGTGTGTGCGTGCGTGCGTGCGTGCGTGCGTGCGTGCGTGCGTGCGTGCGTGTGTGTCCATCCAATGTCCACACAAACCTAGTGAGGTTTTTCAATAAGCTTGTGAAAGTGGGTCAATGGGAAGTCAAATAAAGTTGGCTCTTGCCCCTTGGTGCCCTGGGAAATATCTCAGCAGGAAAGTGAATTAATTTCACCCAGTTAAACTCGGTCTCAGTGGTGCAGCTGTGCCCTTGATCATGCTACATGGATACACACACTACATGCCATGCCAGGCTTTGAAATCTCTTTCCTTTTCTTTTTTTAATCTCTTTTTAATGGACACTGTTTTAAGATTATGCTTAAAATTCCAATTTTTGCTGTTGTAGCAGCACCAGTAAAGAGAGGTGGTCATCATCACTGGTGATAAGATCAAGACATCAGGCTAGCTCGGGAAGTTTGGAACAAAGCTGTTCAGGCAGAACGGCAAAGTGTCAGCAGAATTATTATACCTCACTGTGTCAGAAATGTGCAACTCATAGTTAATGCCTGAGCTGGACTTCATCTTACCTGGTGTTTAGTGCAACAGCGCCATCTAGTACACTCGAAGCAAAACAACACATGCGGTCTTTGCCTGGATTATATGCAGATGTGCTTAATGACGTTCATGATATATATATATTATTTATTTATTTATTTATTTATTTTCCCCTTTTAGTGAATGAAAACCAGTTCTCATCATTTGCTGACACAGTGAAGCATGATGGGAAAGCACCTGTTTCATCAAAAGCCAAAGCTAGAAAGGGGAAGTTGGGCATCCTCTCCAAGACTGACTCCAAAGCTGCAATGGTAAGGTGACAACACCAACATGGCTCATTTATGTTATTTATTTAACCAGGAAATCCAACTGAGATGAAAGGGTGCAAGGGAGGCATTTACAGACAAACCTAGGTGGAAATCGCAGGGCGAGGGGACAGAGGGATCCAGACCCCCCCAAACCTGGATAGTCAATTGTTCCCCCCAATATACCCCCACAGTACCATTGTATGTAGTTGTAATTGAACAATAATCCACTGAGCAGTTCCCCACCTCCTCAACACCAACCACCATCTCTATTCCCTCACCTGCTCTCCTCCTTTTCTTCTCACCGGGATTACAATTATGTGTCCAGTCTTCCTCGCTGTTTTGTGTCCCCCCCCC
>BJFM01001776.1:21055-31765 GCA_016586285.1 Arothron firmamentum
GGGGGGGGGGGGCAGATGCAAGGGATGTCCAATTTAATCTGAGGCCGAGATTCAATTACCTGCAGAGCTTCTGATCATATATTTCCATTCTGAGTGGAGTTAGAGTAAAAGGCAGCAGACCTTTGAAAGTGAGCATTGTTTTCTAAGGTTATGCTTTTTGTCCTGCTGACCCGTAACTCCGATCTGAACAAAAAACATTTCCTTTGAACGGCAGCGAAAGAGTGTTTTTGCAAGTAAAGTGGTGAAACTTTACGAAAGGTCAGTAAGCATTTGCATCTGATCCAGCTCATCGTTGTTTTACACCAAAGATGCATTGATGTCACGCAGCCATCTGCCCGCCTCCCATTCCCTCTGTCCAAGCTGTAATTACAGAGAGCTGGGGCCGAGGACAAGACGGTTTTAAAAGCGACAGCTGATTTTATTTTGAGGGGACTGGAGCTGGCGGATTGGCTGTCTGAGCCACTGAGTCCTGTCAGAGCGTTTCTATCATCCCATCCTGTGGAAAGTGCCCTTGACCTACCTCGAGGATCTCGAGATGGCATCAACAACAGTTGGAGCAAACGCAACTTTAAAATATGGTGTTTGTCCCAATTTTGATTTGTTTCCTGTATCTGTTTTTACGCATCACACACAAAAAAAAATGGACCAGGTATCTGACATCGGTGCCCGGGAAAATTCTCGGACGGCGCTGGTCTCTCATGGACGCCTTTCTGCGAGTAAACAAACATCACAGCTCGACAAAAGAGATTCGAACGTTTGCCCAATTCTCCGAATGCAACCACGTGGAACGGGAGAACAGCTGAGGGGCCGGATGAAGAAAAGTGGCTTGTGCAAAGCTGTGCGCTGACAGTTGCTGCGTGGGCGATGTTGTTTCACCCAGGGTATTTCGTCCATATTCTGTTGTATATCAGCCTTTGTCTTCCTGTTATGTTATGCCGCAGGGATAACCGACCACCACCACCACTTGGATGAAAGCCCAACAATGGAATAAGGAATTACAGTCAGCGAAGTGAGGTAGCACACTGTGAGGATGAAGATGACGGGGAGGTTTTTTAATTTTTTTTTTGCCCTCTGCGTTGCTGTTGTTGCATCTTTTTTTCCCCTTTTCTGTATTTTAGCAGCCCAGCAATTAGCTAAATTATGCATTTTGAAAGGTTGAATTATTAAATAAGAGTTTTTGTGGATATTTTTTGACAGTAAATAGCCTTAAAAAAAACTACAGACAGTCCTTGGCACAAAGGGTAGCTGAAGCCTTGTAGCACCAACTTGAACTTACACTTTTAAAACACAAACCACAAAAAAAAGACAAGGAGGCAAGAAGGTCTTCATATTGTTGCAAGCTAAGGAAAAGTGATGAATACGGTTATATCTCCTCTATTATAGATTATATAACCCATCTCAGACATTCTGATTTGAAGCATCTTTAAAAACATTTACACATTTTAAAGTAATTATATTCAATCTTTAATTCTGTCAGATTCACTTTTAGGATTTTTGTTTGAACACAAATTAAATTTGGACTTCTTTTTTTTTTTCAGTTTGCTTTTTCTCTATCCTGTCCCGAAACTTTAAAATAAGATACAACGCATTATCCGCAAAGAGTATGAACAGCTGTAGGACAAGAGCTAATCTTAAAGGAAGCTTTCATCAATCACTGTTGTTGTTGTACACAAATAAATACATTTTTCCCAATAAATATCTCCCCCGTCTTTTGCCGTGGCTTCAAAATAGCAATTCTTTTGATTCCTAAAATATAGCCGAACTCTGACAAAACCTGGAAGGCGGCAATTGTAGCTTCCCTGCACAACAATTAGACCAGTGCCTCAGAAATAATGCTGTCGCGATTAATTGAGGGTAAAATGCACCCTGTGACATCCGGAAGAGGCGCCGAATCTTCGACGGTTTGAAGACAGCACTTTATTTCAGCCCCGACGAGCATGTGTGCGGCGAGCAGCTGACGGCTCCTCCAACTTGGCAACGCTGGCGACAAGGTGATTAAAAACACAGCTCCCCTGACACCGTGGTTAGTGCTGGAAGTGGGCGACATCACTCTCAGTGTCGGCGCCGGCAAAAGTCACACAGCAAGAGTTAATTAGGAATAAAGCTCAGGTGCGAGCTTGATACATTTTAATGCTAAAATTGCTTTTCCCGATCAATTCTTTCATTTCAGAGGTTTACCGGTGTGATTTCTTCTTCCGTAATTCCAACTGTCATTAAGGTGCTACATTTAGGAAGGTGTGGTAACTTGTCAGTTTGATCAGGCATCGGTGGCACGTGGGAGGTTCTAATGCTCCTTCTCGTCCTCAGGAGAATTTATTTTGAAGACATTTGGAACTGAGGGGGGGGTCAGGACAACACAAGGACTTCTTAAAACAAGCATCAACGGCCTGCTTTTGTGCCGTTACAGACAGTTGGATAGAGATCATGGCCAGACTCCTGCAGACAAAATTGGGCTGTAAAGATACACGTTTATTCGCAAAATGCGTCAGTTTAGAGACATTTTTCAATTCCAGTAAAACTTGGGATAATCATTTCATTCCGAGGGGCTCCTCTCTCTGTGCTGGTGCCACATCGGTGCTTGAACAGTGTTGACGGGGCTGTGCCAGGCTGGACGGGTCAGCAAGGCACAGGTCATGCTACTGTCATACGTAAGGAGAAGCAGTGGTGGACTGACACATACTAATTAGTATCAAATCTCATTTAATTCAGTCAAACTCTCCTATCCAACCATGATGTATCAGCATTAAGCAGGAATATACTCCCTTCGCTAGCATAGCATAGAATTACAATGCAAAGAAAAATAAAACAAGGAATAAAAGCTATTAATGAAAATTGAACTGATAAGAAGGGGAAAAAGTGCTGCTTTGGGTTAAGTGTGAACCTTTCACACATGCACACTTCAAAACTTCTTGCGCTTGCGCCAGTGTTCACCGGATCCATAATAGATGCTAACTCTTCTTTCACAAGATATAACAAGATGTCTGAAACATCAAAAGGGTTAGCGTCACTGAGGTTTCCCGTCAAGCGTCTCATGTCAGTGCAACAGTGACAGACACCAGGGTAACTTTGAATCTTCCTGTCATTGTAATTGTTAATTTAGAGGTGAAGCCAACTGCGGGAATATCAAAGATCCACATATCCGGGTCCAGGAAGTGTATTAAAATACGTGCAGACAGCTCTGGCTTTGTAGCGCCAGAAATAAACTAGGTTACTTTCCCTGCTGTCTGGCAGACTGCACCGACGGTGACACCTGCCTTCAAACTTGCGTGCTTTCTCAGTTCAAAGGCAGCTTTTCATATGGGACCCATCGCAGCTCGTGTTCCAGGACTCCGATCCAACGAGATGACATCAGTGCTGAGGTGAAACCAAACAGCAGGTTTGATGCAAAAAAATATCAAATTTTTTTGATCAGCAAGAAAAAAAAAGTGTCTCGATGGCCCTTTTTTACAACCACATCAATCATGAGTCTTTTATGATTTATGCTAATGTGATGACTTATTCTGCTAATATTATTACACAGCCTTTAAAAAAAAGCAAAGTATTTGGGGGTTTCCTTTATATTGGCCACCAGAAGAACACAACTAAAACATTAAAGAAAGTCTACATTCTACATCTAAAATCCATGAGTTCACATGTGATACACCTCTGGGTCAAATCTGGGTCAGCATGCAGAAGCCAGTGTTTCTCTTTCATCTTATTTTCCTTCCAGTCTTTGCCCTCTGCAACATCTTCTTAAAAAATAAAAATAAAACATATATATTGCATATATATTTATATATATGCAGTATATAGATACATTCTGCAAAATTTTGGATGGCTCCATTGTTTAAAAAATGGAGAAAAAGGGGTTTAGTAGTCTGCGGAAAACTCTGAAAAAGAGGAATTGGTATTTCAGTGTGTAGCAGGACACAGAGACAGTTGTTTAATTTTCGAGGGGGCATGTTTTGTCCAGTGTTATTAAATATGCAGCGTATTCCCTGTCTGACCTTCCCTAACCTCGATGCATAATGTCTGTTTCCAGGAGGAAAGTTCTGCGTCTGTACTGATATGGGCACAAATCAGGTGAAGCTGTTATAATGCAGGGCATCTTAAAACGCTGCATTCGGTTTTAAAGCTCAAAAAAGAAAGAAGTGAATAAAAAAATACAGAATAAAAGAAAAGAAAAACAAATATACTCCCTAACCGAGCAGCCTTTTCTGTGTCAATGGCTGAATATGAATGAATCTTGAAGAGAAAGGTCAGATGTTAAGCTGAACGGGGGGCTTCTCTGCAGCGCCACCTAGCAGTGCTGCAGAGATTTAAAGAGAGCTGTTCAACAAAGCAGCAAAATTATTTTTGTGGAATAAATCTTTTCACGAATAAATGAGATGATCTTCACACCTTCTGTCACGCCAACACTCCACACGCGAGGTTTGGCCACGTTGACTGGTCCCAAACCACCTTCATCATTTAAACAAAACTCATCTGTGGGTTCCTGTCAGGATCTGCAATATATTCTATTGTATATTATTTATACTATATTATTATTTTATGACACTATGGTTTGAGTTTGCTTGTTTTCTTGGCCGCCTGATCCCACTTGCGCCGCCACACCTGTGCCCCGTGGCCCCGCCCCTTCAGCCCTGCGGCGAACACGGAGCCCTGGCTCCGGTTTTTGTCAGGCTGTCAGACGCCGTCGCTCTTGTCTGCGCCTTGTTTCCTTGGTTTCACACGTTTGTTTATCCTTAGCTGTCACAATGTGAGCAGGGTTGAATGTCAAGTATGCTAACCGTGTGTTTCACCCAAGCGGCCCGGCTTAGTTCGGTTTGGTTCAGTATGGGACATGCATGGGATTTTTTTTTATGGAAAAAAAAAAAGATCCCCTGCTCTTCTTCTTCCTACTTGTATCATTTCCGCACACGACTGACCTTGTGGGCTCTTCTTCGGTCGTTCTTTTTTTGGTTGCTCTGCTGCAGCTCGATATCATCCAGTGATGACGTTGCCCTGGCCGTCACGGCCATCTGTCCTGCACGCCGCACACTGGAAACAGCCGGCAGATCAAACAGATCTCCGCTCATCCAAACGTGCATGTATAGCATGGCTGATATTAGACTGGTTATAGTGGGCAGAGAAACTAAATCAACTCATTAACATGGCTGACAGACGAGCAACATACGGGTTGGAAGGAAACATCTTTGATAAACGGAGTGCTCAGTGTGGGCCAGAGAGGACAAATGGACTGGTTATACTGGGAGAGAGAGAGAGAGAGAGAGGATAGAAGGACTGGTTTTACTGGCACAAAGGGGATTAATGGACTGATATAGTGGGACCAACATGATAAATGGTCTGGTTATACTGGGACAGAGAGGATACATGGACTGGTTATACTAGCACAACGGGGATTAATGGACTGGATATAGTTAGCCACAAACAATATATGGACTGGTTATAATGGAACCAACAGGATAAATGGTCTGGTTGTAGTGGGACAGAGAGGGTACATGGACTGGTTGTTGTAGTAGGACAGAGAGGATTACTGGTCTGGTTATAGTGGGAAAGAGAGGATAAATGGTCTGGTTGTACTGGGAGAGAGGGGATACATGGACTGGTTATACTGCACAAAGGGGATTAATGGACTAGATATAGTGGGCCATAGACGATATATGAACTGGCTATAGTGGGACCAACAGGATACATGGACTGGGTGTAGTGGGACAGAGGAAATGTTGACTGGTTATAGTGGGATGTAGAGGAGTTGACTGGTTTTACTGGTACAAAGAGGTAAAGTTGACTGGTAATAGAGCTGATAAAAGGATAAATACTGTTACCTGAGACCACTGTTTCGACTGAGCCACAGAACTGAAAGAACAATGCTCACGTCTTCGTACCAAATACACGCTAAATGCAAACCAGGCTCTTTCAATCATCTGTATAACCACAGATTCAGAGTGAGAAGGGATTTCATGTTTTCATTTTCATAAAAATCCCAAGTTGATTAAAATCAAATAAGAGGGAACTACAAACTTGCTCCGTCAAACCACGTTTAACATGCTCGCAGACAAATGAGCGTAAACATTTCATCGTTGCCGGAGTCCGGGACGCGCTTGGGTTGAGACCGAGCATTTGGACTGAGAGTAATCTCTCTGTATGTGGTAAATAACAACATACACTCAAAAAAAAAAAAAAAAAAGCCTTTCATGTAATCAACAGGTATCAGCATTTCCAATCAGCTTATTGATTCTGTCATAGGAGAGTTCATGGCAATTCCCTTCACTGAGCTGGTGTTAATGCTGCACCAGTAATGAGTAATATTGGCAGATTATTCATTCATTTCCCAGGTGCTGCTTGTTTCTCATCAAGGTCACAGATTGCACTGGTGGGTGGCAGAGATATTCATGCAGAAAGCTTTCACCCTGATATATGACCAGTACATCACACAACACACACGCACACACACACACACACGCGCACACACACACACACACACACACACACACACACACACACACACACACACACACACACACACACACACACACACACACAGACCATTGTATTTCTATCTTTGTGAGGACTTTCATACACATAATGTATTACCTAGCCCCAACCCTAATCCCAAACATCCCAACTAACCCCCTAACAATTGGACCCTAACCCTAACCTAAACCCATTTCTAACCCCAATCTTAATATTTAATAGTCTTAACCCCTTAAACAGGTCTTTGAAGTTGTGAGGACCAGCCAAAATGTCCTCACTTTGCGAATATTGCGAATATATTGTGTGTATTTTGTGTATTTAGCATGTACATGTGCGTACACACACACACACACACACACAAAAGTAAGTACAAAGCGCACAAGTGCTAATGTCAACCAATACAAGCCCCCTCCTGGCCCCCCAGCCCACGTACAAATCAAGATGAGACACACTCAGTCGAACACTTGAAGCAAGGTGGTGGTTGTATGAGTAGAAAAAAATTAATGAGGGTACATGAAAACAGACGTTTTCCCTCTGTCTTTCTTGCTCTTACACACGCGCGCACACACACACACACACACACGTGAATTTTCAAATATCTACTAACGCCCAATCTTTGCAGTGACCATTTGACCTGACCTGTGGTCCACCACCAGGGTCGATGGAGATGTTTCGGCGTCACTATGTCACCCATCCATCACACGATGTACAATAAAACACAGCCATAGTCAAGGTTGTTCTGCATTTATGGCTGCCGGGGATGGGTTCTGTTGTTTGAGATAATTCTTTTCACCCTGTGAAACACTAAAGTTGATTGATTGTGAGTGAAGGAATGCCTATACAGGGAGGGTGAAGTCAATTTGTATGTGGTAAACAACATTCCTATCTGCTAAGACTCAGTTTCTCCAGCAAAGACTCTGGCTCCATTTGACAGAATTTTGTTGAAAGATGACATTGCTATTATACAAGAGCCTTTCAATTTAGCATTTTTAATGCATTTATTAGGTTTATTCGACATATTATGTGGTCGGGTGTTAAAAAAAAAAATCTAAAGTACATTAAAAATGACCACTAATGCAGGCTTTGCTTTGTTTAATACACAATGATTATTTTTTAAATTTTTTTAATTTGCAGTTTTTTAATTTGCAGTTCTGGAAATCTGCAAAAACATGACCTCGTCAAGATGGATTATTAGTTTGCAAATAGCTTAATTTAAAAAAGCTAAACAGGCTGACGACCCACCTGTTGAGAGGAGCATCGCTGAGATCCCTTCCTCAAATGAAAACATCTCTGAGGAATCAGGAGGAGTGATTTGGGTGCTTACATATTGCAAAATTAGGCCTCGGGGCAGTACTAACTGCAGAATGAGATGTAAAAGTCTCTCACAGCAAATCATTACCAGACCACAGCGCCGGTGAACGCGAAACATCAAAGAGCTTATTGAATGAAAGCCAGGGAAGACGGGGAGGCTGACATCGCCGCTTGCGTTCATCAAGTCAACACGGCCATCTTGCAAAACACAAAAATGAAAACAGTGCAGCTCGGGCCAAAACGCACGGCGGACTCTGCAGGTGAGAAATTGAAAACGAAATCCCCCCGGCAGCCCGGGAACAGAACGAGCACTTTAAAACGTGTTACGGCGAGCTTATGGGGGCTTGCGCGCTCACTCCCTTTCAGTTATCCTAGTGTCGTGGAATATTTCCAATGCCTCATTACTTGCATTTTGTGTGGGAAAAGAAAAGATTCTCTGTACGGCAAAATGTGCCCCCAAAGCTTATTAGAGCAGTGTGCATCCGCCTGAAACAACCAATGTCCTTCTCATTGCTTCTTCCTTTTATGACGGGGGCTTAGGCCCTAATCAGAAAAACACAGAGCCACATCATTACACTTGACGAAACTAAAGAGGATAATCCTGTAGACCATTTAGGATGTTTTAGAATGAAATTAAAACACCCCTTGCTAACATTTTTACAGTGAATGAACATCCTGTCCAGAGAGTGCGATAAGAAAGCCTGAAACGGATGTTAGCCTTTGGCTTTGGCTACGTTCGCCTCACAAGCCAGGTTTAATACAGAGGTTTTGGCAAAGCCTTCCACGTCAAACTTTGTTTCTTGGGAAAACAAAACGAGTTAGTCATCTTTGTCTGAGGAGGAGGAGGAGGAGGAAAACATCGCGCTTCAGATGCTTTAGCAGCCTTTACCAGCTGGTAGCCAGTTAATTTTAACTCATGAGTAATGGAGTGGGGTGAAGAAGGATTTTAAATGTGACCAGGCTTTGTTGAGTCAAACTAGAACAGCAGAGGAGAGCAGAGCATCTTGGATCAGCATGCTTTCAGAATAAGTCTTAAATCAAAGTGAAAGCTGAGGTTAAAGCACTGAATTTGAGATAATCAGCGACTATAAACATAAAAGTATCCTTTAGGGGAGCGCAGCTGTTGTTCCTTTGCTCTTTCCTTTTATCCAGTCCTTTTTATGAACAAGACCAAAGGAATGTTTTTTTAAATTAATTTAAATACATTGTATTCATAAGAGAATGTTGTACAGTGAATGTCCCTCCACTGTAAGTCACTAAGTTTTGTTTTAGATGCATTCAGTTGTCTGTCTCACTTAAAAAGGAAGAAAGATTAAGATAAGATTGGAATTCCCTCAGAGAATAGCAGCACTCGTGAGGCTTGTACACTCACCATGGTGAGTTTGGCTGTTGTCACTGGGCAGGCAGACCAGCGCACTGTTGCTGCTTCCGTAATGGTGTTGTTTTTTTGTGTTGTTTTTTTTTAAGCAAAAGTCAAAGTCCACTGTGCTAGTCCTGGTAACAAACTTTCCCCAGAGCCCAGTAGAGTATTCAAGGCCACTTTTACTAAAGTGGATATTTCCTGACAGTCGCTGGGAACCCCCCCCCCCAACCCAACCACCACCTCATTACTGGTGCGCTGGGATTTTCTCACTTCGATCGTACAAATGTCACACTTTTTTTTTTATGACCCCCCCAAAGGAACGCAGGACAAATTTGGCTTCCACTGATGACAGAAGACATTTCAATCAGCAAGACAAGTGAAATAATTTAGAGAAGCTTCTCAAAGCAGATGATATTGAAGTCTTGTTAGACGCCTGCTGCAGCTTTACGCCTCAGTCTCTAGAAGCTACTACGGAGGTCATTTTGGCATTTATTACAGCAAGAATGTAGTTATTATTGGCACTAGCTAATCTCTGCCATTAAAAAAAGGCTTTAGCAGTAAATATGTCGTTGAAATGCATGTTCATTTACAACTACATCGGTCGTGCCCTGCAGCAATGCGAAGGTAAAAGTTGTTTTTCAGCGTTTTAATGCACATCAAAAACGGTGAAAGATATTCCTACGATCAATGGTTTCCAACCGTGAGAAGCCTGGTCTTTAGCATCGCGGTGACTGATTGTTCTTGAGGTCATGTGACCAAACGGTGGCTGTTCTGATGTGAGTGGCAGTGATGGTGGTGGGTATGAATTTGCTGTTCAGTCTCGATGCTCAATGATTACTGAAATAAATAAACAAGACGATCTATTGAATGAAAGGAACTGGCAGCCGCCAAGGTCAGAACGACAAAGATGTGTCTTCTGTGCTGTTGTTTTGTTCTCTTCCCCAAATTCATATCAATGTGTTGTGTTTTGGAGAGAGTGACAGTCAAGTTGGAGCTATTTTTTTTAAATAATCATCTCTCTGGTAAAAGTCTCTAAGTAGCTCAGTTAAAAATAAAAAAAAAAGTTGATTCTCATTCCTTAAATAAAGATATGGAGCCAAAAAAGGATATTATTATCCTCCTGAGGAAGACTACGGGCACTGAGTGGAAGAAAAAAATAAAATGAATACAAAAATATGGCGTTTCTAAAGCAGTGGTACATAAGGCATCAACATTCCTTGTATTTGGTTGGCTGATTTAATATTCCTGCTCTGGTGTCCAGCGCACGTTGATGTGCACAATGAAAGATGTGTCAGCGTGTACACTCATTTTTAGTTGTAAAAATAAAGGATACGCTGTTGCTGAAAGCAATAAAATGCATTTGCTTGAAGCTTACGGTGCACAGTGGCGGCGAGTGACACCAACTAATTCTCCAGGCTGTTGCTCCAATCAGCTGAGACCTGATTTAACCTGAATCCGCTGATGGATTCTGATCAAGACTGACACTGAGGTATGTGTGTGTGTGTGTGTGTGTGTGTGTGTGTGTGTGTGTGTGTGTGTGTGTGTGTGTGTGTGTGTGTGCGCGTGTGTGTGTGTGTGTG
>BJFM01001776.1:31880-44457 GCA_016586285.1 Arothron firmamentum
GTGTGTGTGTGTGTGTGTGTGTGTGTGTGTGTGTGTGTGTGTGTGTGTGTGTGTGTGTGTGTGTGTGTGTGCTTACATGCTACAATGAGTACCACAATACTCATTCTACTAGCAAAATAAGGACCTTTGTGGGAAGTGAGGACATTTTGGCTGGTCCTCACAACTAAGTTAGGGTCAGGGGGGGTTAGTTGGGATGGTTAGAGTTGGGGTAAGGGGCTGGGTATTATATTAGGACTATGGAAGTCCTCACAAAGATAGAAGTACATGGATGTGTGTATGTGTGTGTCCTGTCTGGGGTGTATTACAGAGCCTGGACTGGTGGCTACTGGATTGAAACTCCCCGAATTAGATTTAGAAACCCTAAATATTGGAAAGAGATCTGGATGTGTTGTACACACACAGACGGCTTGTTAGCGTCAAAATGCAGTCTAGATTAAACTGAGTAGGATTTCATTGCCTTCAGGGCAATCCATCTCTCTCCCTTCATGTATGATGGAGAGAGATGTCACACATATCAATCTATAAGAGCCCAGGCCTGCTGTTATTCTGATTAAAAGCAGGTCCTATCTCATTATCTTTTCTTTGTTTAATTAAGAACCAGAAATTCTCTGTGTGCCCAAGAAATATGTCCAAAAATCCCCCAACACAAAACAGCCTGCTGCTAAATGAGGTTGTCATCACGCTTAGTCGCAATGTTGATACTAAAGGAGAGCAGATTCTAATATGATCATGACATGGCTGGCAAGTTCCATTTTTCATCAAAGTGGCAGCCATTGCAAAAGATAGCATAAGAGAAGAAGATTTGTCAGGGTGTCCCACTGCAGCGGCAGGACAAGCACGGTTTGACTTTTTGACACCACCACCTTCATTTCCACGCGTCTTATCGCTGCTCGTGCTGGTTTTAATCCCCGGACCAGAAGGAGACCCAGGTGGGGAAGGTGAAGGCCGCCACGATTTACCGCTGCTCCTTACGGATGAGTTCAATGCAAATAATTCCCCTTTACAGTGTAGTTGTGTGTATGTATGGGATTTTTCTTTTCCTTTTTTTCTTTTTAAGAGCTCAGGGACTTAAAGGCAACGAAAAGGAAACAGAGATTGCAGAGGATAATAACTAATCATGACAGTCATTCAGTTCCAATTACATATATTAATCAAATTACACATGAATATAATTATGTGCATGTCAAAAAAAAAGAAAAAAAGATGTATTAACAACTGATCTTCTAAGAAAGATACCCCAGTAACTGCAGTACTGTGCTCTGGATGGAAATTCAACCTGACGCCTTCATTAAAGCCTTTGTTGTTTCAAATCTGGCAAAAAGAAAAAAACAAACAAAAAAAAAACAAAGTGACAAAGCTAATGTCTGTAGTTTTAGAATTCTAATGGCTCTCTCTCTCTCTAAAAAGAAAGTCTTGTCTGCGATTGGTCACTCCGGACTCAATAACTCTGAAAACGGGTCTGGTCATGATTTAATTAACAAGGAATTAAAAAATGGAAGCGCATACGTGCTGTTTCACATGCTATCAAATCAGCAAATCGCCATCTTTTCGCTACCTGACCAGCGTGGGATCAGACTGAAGCTGCAGATGTCCCTGTGTGTTTTGAGGCCAGATGGCAAACCGCTGAATAAAGGCTGCGGTCGCTCTCCGTAAGAGCTGGGAAATTCGTTCCAGCCGGGACATTTGAAAGTCAAGTGCAGAACTCTGCCTCCTGCTGCAGCACGCGTCACGCGCTACTCGTCACCTTTGGCTCTTGGCGTGTTTGTCCCATCAGCATCGCCGTCTTTACCAGCAGACTTGTGTTGTATATTCCTCTTTTTTTTTTTTGGACTTCCTACACTCTTTCTCGATTGTTTCTTAACAATCTTTGCAGACATTAACAATTTCTGCTTTTCCACATTGGCCATGCCCACTT
This sequence comes from Arothron firmamentum, assembly GCA_016586285.1. Lineage (NCBI taxonomy): Eukaryota > Metazoa > Chordata > Actinopteri > Tetraodontiformes > Tetraodontidae > Arothron > Arothron firmamentum. The sequence continues at coordinate 33,796 of BJFM01001776.1, forward strand.
CCGGTTTGCAATTGTTCTCAGACCCCCAGGTGAGAGCCAGGTTCTGCCCGGGCGACGTGTGGAGAACAGGGTGTGTTTGATGACCTTTAGTCCAGCCGTGCACCTGGAAGCTTCCTCAACATCAGGAAAATGATTGGAAAAGGCTTTTTTTTTTTTTTTTTTAATACTGTTTTTATGCGGTCAAGCAAAGTTAATTTACAACTTAAAGCGAAACACTAGTCTCCGCCATGGGCAATGTTGCTTCTCATTCCAGTAGGTGGATGAAACGGACAGAGCCGATTTCATGGGCCGAGTGGTGTGTGTTCTCCATGTGCTCAGAGTTTAAAGAAGCATGAAGTGAAAATAAGGGGCCAGCTCTGTTGATACAGGCCAGCGGAGGCAGCAAAAATAAAAAATAAAAAAAAAGAAAACAAAAAAAACTGTTTACTGTCTGCAGATGTTGATCTGCGCTGTTGTGGGACTTTGTTTCCTCAAATGAGTGAGGAAATCATCCGCTACTCTCCCAAACCACAACGAGCAAACAAGAAACACTAAAGTAAAGGAACACTTCCCAGCTGTTGTTGTTTTATCAGCAGTGTCCACGAAGACGAAGTTTGGAAATGAGCTTCAGTAGTTATTCCTCCTTTAAAGACATCAAATCCATGAGATTAATATCAATCAAGCTTTGCGTGCACAGCAATCAGAATTATTTTGTCGTTTCCAGTCCAAGTCAGAAGAGAACAAAGCTGTTGCAGCTTCTTCTGATGCCACTGCTGTGTCCCGTTCCGGATGGGACCGCCACGGTGATTCAACAATGTAAAATAATGCAGCTCGGCTCATTAAAGTGACAGAAGCGAAGTCCTTCGAGTTGGGATCAGAGTTTAACTACCACTTCATGTTGAGTCAGAGTCCTTGGCTCCTTCTCAGCCACATCCAGTCCTTGGGATGCATACAGCATACATTACAAAGCACTCTAAGATATTGTTCTTTTTTTTGTGTGTGTGTGTGTGTGTGTGTGTGTGTGTGTGTGTGTGTGTGTGTGTGTGTGAGGCTTAAGTGCGGTCAATCCACTCCCCATGTGCAGTCACCATGGAAGCACATGCCCTATATTCCTGAGGGCATTAGCTGACAAGGTCACTGGGTTGATTGATGCTACTCCCCGGAGTCCCTCCTGTGCTCAGGTTCAACACCAATCTCCATTTCTGGGGTGTTAGAGAGGAGAGTCCCTGTAGGGAGCAAAGATACCACCACAGTCCCCTCTAGACCCCCCCCCCCCATCTGTATCTGCCGCAACAGAGACTCTGCTGCCCTTTGCCCGTTGCCTCACGACTCCAGTCTCAACAGAAACACACAAAGTAAAATGCAAAGGACACTTAGTCCAGGCATGTCACTCATACGAGGATGGGTCACCTGGTAGATTGTTAGATTCACAATCCGAAACAGAAGGAACGCTGAGAATGATTCCTTTGAGTCTCCATTTACTTATTCACACTCATGCTGTCACACTGGCTGCATGTTCAGCCGCACACTCATTTCCTTAACATCAGCGGTAGATAAAAACTCGGTCTTCATCGGTCGTGAATTAGTAGATTTATTACGACCTTCAAATAAACGTGCAACAGCGCCTCGATACTCAAGATCCTTTCAGCTTCTTAAAAATGCCAGAGACAAATATGTACAGACCTTTTGCCTCTGCCATTATTGCTGTCCTGGACGCCTGCCTAGGGAGAGAATCCTCCCGAAAGAAGTGGAGGGAGAGAGGGAAGTGTGGGGCACATCTGCTCCTGCCATCACCCCATCCTCTGATGGTGGTCAAAGGATCATGCTACTATGTAAAGATGTAGATGCTACATGTAAACAGAGAAAGCTGAAGTGAATTTAGCTTTCTCTCTTTACATCACTTCCTGATGTATATGATGTAGACCAGGAAGTGATGTAATGTGATGTGTATATTATGTACTTAAAATAAGGACAAAGAAGGTATAACATACAAATATGTAACGTTGAAATGTGCTTTTTTTATGACGTAGCACTCTGGACTCAATCTTTGGAACAGTAATGGTTCAGATTGAACCCTCCCAGTTGCAAGCATGAGGAAATCAGATCGGAACAATAAGAGATCGTCTATCGGGACAGTTCAACAGCCTGCTTGTATCCATCGCCAGCTTTCTTTTCAGCCGCAGACCAAACAGTTGCCTTCAGCTGCATCCCTCTTTCGGTCTAACGACACAAAGCGGCGCCGTCACTGTTCTGTTGTCTCAAAGGCAGACTCGCCCGCTCTGGTGGTGTTTGGCTTCGAGTGTGAGCCTGCTGCATCCAGATGGTCAATTTGTTCACAGTTAAGGAAAACGGAAGAGTAATTGGAGATAAACGAGCGTGTCTGTGTGAGGATAGGTCTTGACTAGCTAGATTTAAAAAACAAAAAACCTCACAATGTTTATGCTTCTGTCGTCAATTAAGGCCTATCATGAATGAAACAGTGTGTGTGTGTGTGTGTGGGGGGGGGGGGTGCTTAGTCTCCATTAGGGTTTTAAACAACTCCTTTTCATTTCTTAAGCTCCAATTAAAACCTCAAATAAGCAGATTAGCCGCAGACTTTCCTTGATGAAGCATGTGCAGCGCGAGGTGTCTGAAATGCCTCTCATCTTAATTATATTCGGTTCAGCCCAGGCGCATGATCTGAACCTTAAACATCTGCAAGTGTGCTAATCACTTGCGTAATCCCGGTTTTATCAATACCCCTTAACATTCCCGACGCCATTTGAAATGGCTCGTTACTATCTGCCGAGTCATCGGTCGCTGTCCTACCTTGAACGACGAGGTGCACTTTGGTGGATTTCGGCTTCTTGTTGGTGAGGATGGAGCAGACGTAGGGCCCTTCGTCATAGATGTCCACGTTCTGGATTTGGATGCTGTACTCCGTGACAGCTGTGTTTTCCAGCAGGGTGACGCGTGGATCCAGAGACCACTTCTCATTGCCCGCAAACAGGATGGTGGTGCGGTTAAGCCACGCCACTCGCGACACTTTGCTGTCGACGTTGCACCTAAAAGGAAGAGATAGAGAAAAAAAGAAGCGCTTCAGATATTTATGGAGACCTTTACTCCAACACAGCTCTTATTACAAATACTACTAGAAAATAAATTAAAATTAAAAAAAAACAAACAAAAAGCAAAACAGACAAAATGGTGCCCTTCTTTGATAACGAGGTGCAAATGTGATGCCGGGTTCCACTTGAATTAATTTGAACTTTGACATTATAAATTTAACAGAATAATGCAGTGCAAAATGTCACCTTTACATATCAAGACCCTCTTAAAATAATGGCGTGAGTCATTATTTCAGCTCAAAAAAAGGCAACTGTGTGGCCAGCATACAATGGCATTTTTTGCGTGGTACTGTGGCGGGTCGCAGTTATGTGAACTCGCACAGAAATCACAGCTTTGCTGATAAACTCCATAAGAAGTGCATTTTCACACAGGCACTTGCAAAAAGTCCATATTACTATTCTGCTATTATTCCATAATGAGTAAAAGTATTACTTTTATGCAAGGGTGCCATCAGACTCCACCATTTTTCTTATTGAAATAATAAAAGAAAAAGGCCCACTGGGAGTAATTTGGGGTCAGACTTTCACCAAAGGACACTTCCACATGTTAAGACTTTTAACGATTGACCTTTGTGTGTGTAAATGACCAGTTCCACCTCCAGAGTCACAGCTAAACTTTAGTTACAGAACACCAACTTGACATTAAGTGTGAGAAGAGTCTGCTGTATTTTTTTATTATTGTTTCTAAAATTACTGCTTTGCAGCAACATCATTTGGCAACTTGCTTAAACAGATCAAACGGAGGCCACGCAGAATTATCTTTAGCTTAACATGGACAGCAGTCGCCTTGAGATGTGACTTTATAGAATCAGCAATGTTAAAACAGAATGCTGGAGTCCTCACTTGAGAGGTTTTCATTTAATAAATTAATCACTGACCTTCAAATTTCATCAGTAAAGACCCAGGCAGTGTGCACTACAAACAACCTCATATCCTGAAGCAACATGCTGAGATGGCAAGATCACCCCACCATTCTGCTGGGGACATCTAACTTTGGTCTTACTTCTGGCCTAATTTCTGTTGAGAAATGAAACCTTTATTTCAAACTGCGTTTAATAATATTAACAACGGCCATTGGTAATAAATCCTAATCACATCGTCAGACATCTTTTGTAGACTCAGTTTATACCATCGTCAACTATTACTACATAGGCTTTTGGGAAATAATATAGCTTCAAAGAACAGCCAAAAAGAACAGAACAATGTGCAGATAGTATCAGCAAAAAAAAAAAAGGCACCATCTGAATGTGCGCCAGTTCTTTCCTGGATAAATGAGTGTAATTAAGATCTGTTCGGATGACAGCTGACCGCTGTTAATTGGAGCTGAGCGCTTTTTTTGGGAGATAAAATTGTTTTGGCCAGCTCTCAACTAAACACGCTCTCAAACATGTGCTTTGCTCGCAAACATGCCACTGTATTTTAAATAATCTATGAATAACTTGTCGAGAATCAACGAAAACAAGAACAACAAATAGAGTTCCCCTGATCAGGGGGCCGCTATGTCCATACAACTAAAATCTATGCGACAATACCGCTGTTGTTACCTCCAGATCTGCGCTCTCAGAGTGCTTGTTTACTTTATTATTATTAATATTATACAATTGTTCGGTATCTTATCTTATTTTCTCTTTTAAATTTACTGAAAAATAGAAAAATGGTTACTTTTACACTTTAACTTGACAGTGCAAACTGTTTAACCATTAACCTTGTGGCCCCCCTGAAACAACACCAGTCTCCCTCCAGGGGGAGCGCCCCCAGTTTGTAAACTACTGGATTAGACGATGTTTGAGGAGGACTTAAACATAGCTCGATCAAACACACACTAGAGTGAATGAGCAAAGCTGATGAGTGAACGCTGCTACGTGCCCTAAGAGTGTGAGTGCGGCACATGGCAAAAACAGATTTTGGAAAGATATTTAATCTTTTTTAAAAGTTTTGGACGCACACATGAATCAACAGTTGACTAATCACAGCAGGTTGCTATTGTAATGGGACAAGTGTGTGCGGAGACAAAAGGCAAAAAGCCAAACACAAACATGTGGACAAATGGGTTGTAAATACACCCAGCAGACATCTGTTGGTTTATTACCTCTCAGTGGTATTCCGGCTAATATTAGCCTAATGCCTGCTTTGCAATGCTAATGTTTAGGTAGCTGGCTGAAAATGGATAAACTCATCGGTACTTGATTTGTAATGCCTGGCAGTCACCGTAAGCATGTTTACATCAACACATTTCCTGTCACTTCCTCTGTAAATCTGCTGTTCACTCTCACTATTGTCTGCTTTGAAATTAATGCTACTCTCATCTTCTGGGTGGCACCAGCGCTCTTTGAACGGAGATCGCTGGATTTCTAAAAACTAATGTCTACAACAATCTTTGGCATCGCCTTTGGCTTGAATTACCTGTCGTCCATTTACGTGCTCATTTAGATGTACATGAAATTCTGGCTGTAGCAAGGAGGCACAATTGATTTGAGGGCGAAAAAAATCTTATTTTAAAAAGAAGAGCAAAAAAGAAGAGCAAGACACAAAGTCGTGGATTCATTTCATTTTTAGCCCAAGAAACTGTGAGTGAAGAAAACATTAGTCGGTTTATCAATGCCAGAGTGCCGCTTTGCAGAAATCCTCCATGATAAGACTTTGTGAATATTCTACTCGCAATGTGAGGACATTTTGGGAACGTGATGACATTTTAGTTCCCACAATTTTAAAGGCCTGTTCAATGCTTAAGATGTGGTTTTAAGGTTGGGGTTAGGAGTGGGTGAAGGTTAGGGTAAAGGGGTTAGTTGGTTAGGGTTAGGGTTAGGGTAAGGAACTGGGTAATGATAGTGCCTATAAAAGTCCTTGCAAAGATAGAAGTACAAGGATGTGTGTTTTAGGGGCATGGGGGTTAGACTTCAGTAGTACACTTTGGCAAAGAGATATGACACCAAGTCAAGATTTTAAAAAAAGTATCCAGGATACTTTTTTAGGTTTTTTGTTGTTGTGTCATAGATATGAAAAAAATAAAATAAAATAAAAAATACATTGTTTTACCACAGAAGTGAAGTTATCATAAGTCTTAGAACCGGCCCAGCAGATTTGAACCAGCAGCTTTCCAGTCATAAATTTGTATGTCTTTACTCTTTTCGCCTTGTTTGATGATTGGAAGTTTGTCTCAGGCTCACTAGGAGGAACACTTTGGAGTTGCTCGTGTCACTGAGTTGATCGCTCTAACATGTAACACCTTATTTACTTATTGGATCTTATTTAGTAAATTCAAAGAGGGCAGGCTTTAGATGCACAACTGGCAGCACTGCAGGTTGGTCCTAAGAAGCTGCTGCTGCTGTTGCTGCTGCTGGTTGGACTTCTCTCCAACACTAGGAAGACAGTGTAAATTTAATTGGGTCAATAACAAAGGACTTAAAATGAAATAATAATTTATTAAAAAGCAAAAGAGAGCTGCTTGAGCCTCAGCTTTTTGATTTCCCTGCTCTGAATTCTGAATACCATGTAATTTGATTGCTTCCGTAGTATTGTGAATTTAAAGACTCTTTAATGGGTTTTTTTTGTTTTTTCTTAAGCAAAAGTGTGCTCCTCCAAACACACTTTTCTGCCTATCTTTACTCTGAGCTGTCAGCTTTTTCATTAGCCAGATAGATTTTATGGTTTTTTTCTTCCACCGAGCGTGCCAAACACACATTCTTCAAATATGTGTTTGGGTGGTTTCCCAGTTCAGATCGGAGGGTCGCTGTTGCTGGGTTAAAAGTACCGATAAAGTGTGAATGGAGCAGACACGTCGGTGCTGATGCGGTCAACGACAGCACTGACAACAAGCAGGAATTGTTTGAAGAATACTGTCCACTTCCAGGACACAGTTGCAACCAGCAGTCGGTTCTTCTGATTGATATTTTGCGTGGCTGCGTAAATAATTCAGCTGACGTGTCGACGGTACTACGAGACAGGGTGCTGCCTTCTCAGCACTCTTCGATGAAATGAATGAAACATGACAGGCGTGCAGACAGGCTGTTAGCCAGGTCCTGGGCCGACTTCTGTGAAATTGATTGGGAATCTGCGATTTCACCTACAGCAACGTGCAGAGATAACACACATTCGAAATAGATTTACACACACGCGCACACACACACACACACACACACACACACATCCCGCAGAAGCATATATTGACATGTGCTTTCTATTACACCTAATTTGGCTTGGCAGTCGTCCGTCTGTCTACCTGTCTGCCTGTCTGTCTGGCTGTCTGTCTGGCTGGCCGTTTAGCTTTTATCTCAGAACTTTAAAATTGCATTATGGTGTCCGTGACCTATTCAGACATGCAAACAAGATCGCGAGCTGCGCAGATGCGGGCATCCAGCATTTAGCACTCCTGCTCCCGCGGTAGCTGCATGGGTGACTTTACATTTTACAGAAGGTTTTTTTTTAAAAAAACAAAAACAAAACACGGTTTAGTCGTAAAATCTGAAGTGTGCGTAGAAATAAACAGGCACGGTAAATGGGCAACAGGTAAAAACCTCTTGACTCGACTTTGAGGCGAACTCATAAACCAGGAGGAGAGGGAATTCTATTGTTCTCTGAACATCTGCGTTCGTGAGATACCGGGATTAACAAAGGAACAGGCAGCAATTGCAAAAGCATAAAGTCAACGACCTGCCGTCACGTTACACTGTCCCAAATGAAAACACCTGTGGCAAAAAAAAAAAAATCCATTAAGCCACAAACCCCCACCAAGAGCTGCATTTGCATGTCGTTAGCATTCTGTGGAAAACAGTTGGTGCGGTGTGTCTGAGAAGAGGAAGGTTACACCCCACAGCTTCCATGGGACACAGGGAGTGACAAAGGATTCATACCAGGGACAGATTATCTTTTTTTTTTTTCGTTTCCCCACTCACCCAAAAGGTTTCACTCCAATGGATGACACTGGATGAATAGCATTATTCATACGGTTGTTTCCTCATGGCTGTGCAGGGACAGAGAGAGGCAGCCGTATGGGAGTCCAGCTCTATCAGCGCTCCATCAAAGTCAAGATGTGAATCAGAAGCAGTGCGGGAATACTCCCCACAGGACACACACACACACACACACACACACCGCTGCACTGTGAGGGCTTCCATAGACGTAATGTATTACCCAGCCTCTACCCGAACCCTAACCAAGCCAAGTGATCCACAAACCCAGGGGTGGGCAAATCCAGTCCCAAAGGGACGTGGACACCCAGGTGAAACCATTTTCTATCTGTAGGCCAGAAAACCCAGCTTGAATCTGGCCCACCATCCCTACTAGCCTCCTAACCCTAAGCCTTAACTAGCCCCAACTTAAAACCAAGTCAAACAGTTGATACAGTTAACGTTGTAAAGACTAACAAAAAATGCCCTCACTTATCTAGTAGAATTAGTGTTTTGGTACTCAGTATGCAGCAAGTACAACAACACCCACACATAGACACACAAATACACACATACACACGTTCCTCTCTGCTGACACACCACCATGACCTTGTCTCCTCATTCACAGCTAATTTGTTTTCTGTTGGGGTTCAGCACCAGAAAGGTTCTCATTTCTGAACCATCTATGAAAGAGTAAACAGCTCGTGAGTCAACAGGAGACACAAAAGCGGAGTTGAAAAGCAACTGCAGTCACAGGTGCAATTTGCAGAAATCGCAGCGATTTAAAGGTTATTATAAATGGGAAACTACATTCGTAATAAGGTTTTAGCTTAGACAACAGCTGGAAAAACTGGGACACAAAAAAAAGAAAGTGAATGATTTTCAAAACCCAAAACGAACAAACTTGTTGTGGCTGTTTTTTGGTTGTTTTTTTTTTGGGGTTGTTTATTTTTCAGCGTAATACTGCAGAAAGTCTGTGTGGTGAATAATCGACAACTTCAGCAGAGGCTTAGTCGGTGCTTTCCACTTTACAAGCCGACTTGAATTTAAGGGCCGGGGCTCAAATTAGCGTGTAGCATTGGCGGGAGCAATATGACGGATGCGTCTCCAGCTCAGAATTCCATAGACTTTTCTCAATAAAAACCCGTCAGTCGTTTCTCTGTCTGGGTAGCGCACAGGAAATGAGTGAACAAAGGATCAAGTATTCTGGCTGAAACAACAGTCATCAAAAGTGATCGTTCTTCAGAACCTATGCGCCGCCGACCTGGAGTGTTGTTCTACCGAAGGTTTTTAAACGAGCTGAAATAAGTGATCCACTTTAATGCTCGCGGCTGCCCTAATTCGTTTTGGGTTTTTTTTTTTTCTTCCCCTACTTCTGGGGAAACTTTGATTAAAATGCTCATCACAACAGCTGAACAGCTAAATACGGTGGGAGCACTTTGTCCTTTCAACGCCGGGCATTCAACAATACAACAAATGATTACCATAAATTATTCACAAAGAATTCAGCTATTCAAGGTCATGGCCGCTGGCTGTTGCTTACACTAAATTGATGCCAATGCCATGTCACAATTAATCACAAGAAAGAGAAAACTGGTGGGCAGGCTTCCAGCTCGGGACATAGATTCATCATTAAAATAGTGAATGAAAGCAGGGATGGTGGGAAGTGCAATAATTGCCAGACAGACAACCATCTTTTTCTTGTCCCCATTATAATAAAAGCTCCCATGACTATGGTTTCGAGGCTGAAGCCAAAAGCAAAGCCTTGAAGGCGGGAAAATATCTGATTTCCTGGGGCAACACCAACAAGGTCTCGGAACGGCAAAAGGCACCATTTTAAAACCCACTGCTGCCTTTGTAAAGTGAGGCAATCGGAGCAGACGCTCGCAGTAACGTTTTGCATAGATTCTTCCAGTGCTGAAACCAGACCTTTAAATAAAAATCCCATTTGCATGATGAAAAATACAAAAACAACCACCAGATGCAAGTTGATCGAGTGAAGCCTGAAGGATTTCAACTCACGTCTTGTGAAAAAAAAAAATGCAAAATCAAGTCTCACATTTGAGTCCCACTCTGGGAAAGGTGTTCCGGGTTTCGACAATAAAAAAAGAAAATCAAAAAGTCGACAAAACAAGGTCCGATCAGCCCACTTTTTGCAGACGCCGGCCTGCTGTGCGGAGACACTCTTGAACGCACCACGTCTGATTCCTCCGGTGAAAACACAGACTGGAAGAGAAGCTGAATGCTGTCAGACCGCCTGGCATATTTTCAGCCCTCAAGTAAAGTGACAACTGAGGAGGAAGCGATGACCCCAGAAAATGGGATCGGTTACAGGGTGTTCTCCTGTTATCGTACACGCTGTGAGATCATTATTCTTTCTCATCGCTTCTGAAAAAAAAAGAAAGATATAAAGCAGTTTCTACATGTCTTTTTTTTTTAAAAGAAAATGAAATGTACAATTTTGAAATGACACTTTATGTACAGGATCTACACGCTTCCAGCTCATGGTCATACCAAGCTTGATTTATTTACTTTTAGAGGTTTCAAGTGATAATGCTGTTGCAGGGGAAATGTGTCTATAGGGGATTGCCCAGCAGCACTCAGCCTGGGGCTGGAACAATCCTTTCAACTCTTTTACCTCCAGGCGGATGAAGCTGTTGGCTCCAGGCGCTTGGTTAAAAAAAAAGAAA
>BJFM01001777.1:0-64820 GCA_016586285.1 Arothron firmamentum
ATTTTATTAGTATTTTATTTTAAGTTTCATTTAAAATTAAGCAGTATGATCAGGGCCTGAAAACACTTATAACATCTTAAAATGAGGTGTAAAGATTGACGAGAGTGTGTCAGCGTACACTTTAGCACAAAGTCGCTGAACCCATTGCGACGGTTCCTTTATCTGCAACCAACGTGAGAATTGAAACTGCCACTGAAAGCAAGGACAGTTGACAAAGCAGCTGCCCAGCTCTCCTCCACTCAGTTTGCAGCCTTGCGATTAATGGAAATCACCAGATTGTAAACAGGCGCAGTTTTTACACCGCCTTCAGGGGCCGGCGAGAGGCATAAATATGACTTATTAACCCAGGGAACTGATCCATGACCCTCGCAACTGCGTGACTCAAAAGAGTAACGGCAACTTTCCCACACAGCAGCGGGGGAAGGAACAGCTCTGAATGGGCTCCTGGGATATTTATTTATCGTAATAAGAGCACAACTTCCATGGAAAATATTGAATCCAATCTGTGTAAACAGAACAAGAATGTTTGTTCCTGCCGCAAAGCTGAACATTAATACACATTTACCATGGAAACCCCCCCACAAATATTGCAAAGCAACACCTTAGTGAAGCAGAGAGAAAGAAAGAGTGATGTTTTGAGGTGATTGTTGTACTTTAAAAGCACCGTTTAATTCAGATAATTTCAGCACAAACCTACGCTAAGTAATGAAAAACAAAAAAACAAAAACTAAACTAAAATCCCCAAATATTCTGCAGTGCAAACTAAATGTGAACCCAATCGTGAACCGTCGACCTGTGACGGTCATGGTTATCTCGCTTATTTACTAGAGTTGCATTTTCCCAACGTGCCAGCTGGGGGCAGTAAAACGCTGCAAAAGGCTGCACGTCTCTTCACTCCGAAGCAAGCTGGTATCAAAGACCCATGATAAAAAGAAAAACAGAAAAAAGGAACTCTACTCTGTTGAATATTCCCTTAGAAATCCTTAAAGAAGGAAACACAAGCACAACTTAGTGCAAAATTCATTGTTTTAGGAAAATATGAACAAAGTCAATTTTCCTTTAATGTGGTGACTTAAAAGAGAGGAGACATGAAAAAAATAGAATAAAGAAATAAGTAAGACAATAAAACAAATAGAAATTAAAGTAATCAAATAAACCATATAAATTTCTAACACTCTGAGTCAAAGAAAACTGAACATGAAAGGTTCAGGTTATTTGCCTTGTTTCATGGAAGCGTGTTTAATACTAGAGAATCTACATGCAGGCCATCCTAAAGTGCCTAAATGTGGTTCACGTGGGCTCCCTCTGCCTGTAAAATAGGGCTCCAGAGAGGAAATAGAGAGCCTTTCACTGCCCTCCTGCTAGCTCAATCATCCTGCAGAGAACTGTGATGGCGACAGCCTGCAAAACACCTGTGGAGGTGCTGCAGGGGAGGAAAAAGGGGCTTTACGCACAGAAATATTCAAATTGTTCACTTACACACAGAAGAGACTTCCCAGTATATTCGAGCATGGCAGTAGATGAGCACAATCCTGCTCTGATACACAACGGTAAATACACAACCTTACGCGGGAGCAGCCACAACTAAGCCTGTGAGATTAACACACCCAGCTCTGTGTTTTGCTTGTCAGAGGAAACATGAAAATGAGGCTGGAGTCATGATGTTATTCAATGTGCTGTGTCATATATTAAATAAAGATAATGTAAGAATTTGCATGCTCACAGTATTACCATTAAAAAACACTCTCATACACACGCACACACATTTTTGGTCTTTGGTGAGACCCTCATGAGTCAAGTGATGTCACTTTTTAGGTAAAAAAAAAAAAAAGGTTGGCGATGGTGTGTGTGTGTGTGTGTGTGTGTGTGTGTGTGTGTGTGTGTGTGTGTGTGTGTGTGTGNNNNCGTGAGTTTCCGGGATTACGCCAGCATTAGCTGAACACTGGCACAGCGTTGTAAGCAGCAACGGCAGCTGTGACCCAAAGTTTTAGCCAACAGAAATTTGTCACACGGTTAATTTTTGAGTCACGTGATGTCCGAACATTAACTCCATCACCTACAGTTCTGCATCTCACTGGCAACCAAGAGAAATGCCAGTGGCCTGGTCAGCAGCGACGGGAGAATGGAACAGAAGACTGACAGCACAGGCGGCTGAAATGAGTTTCCTCCGTGGGGGCAGGACTCAGGGCGAGAAGCAGAGATATCTGAGAGAAACTCTCGCTCAGACTTCCACTCCCTGTCAAGAGGAGCCTGTTGAGCAGGTTCGGGCATTTGGTCAGGATGGCTCCCTCACGGCTCCCTGGGGAGGCGTTTGGGCTTGTTCACCTGAAGGAGCCCCCGAGGCGGACCGAGGAAAGTTTATATCTCCCATCGAGCTTTGAAATTCCTTGTTCTCCCAGAGGAGGGAGGGAGGGAGGATAGCTGAGCAGAGGATGGTCTGGATGTTTTTAGGAAACTGGAGCAGAACCTGACTTTCATGTTCGTCCATTAATAATGCATCAAGAAAGACACTGATATTTACTGATGCTAAAAACTGAGCAGAGTGGGACGTGTTGCATCACGTGAGTGGATACCCAGGTGTCAGGTTTGGGAAAGAGAATTCTTTCCTTTGGTGTTAATTATCAGAACCCACTTGGTCAAAACCTATTGGTCATGTCCTCTGGGGTCCACTAAATAACCCCAAAACTAGCTGTTAAGCTGTTAACTATACCATTAGTTACCCTGGTTAATCCTCCCCACAGCATACCTGATAAACAGCCAGAAGGCAGCCAGTCAGCACTATTTAATTTCCCCAATCGCCCATCCAAAACCTGCAATGACACCCACCGCTTCCTGCACAATAGGAAGCTGTAGCTTCCAAACGTCTGAACACCAAACACGTTATATGTAATTTTAATTTAGTTCACGCCCACGGGCTTTAGTTTGTCCGTATGATCATCAGTCCGTGCAGCATCAGTCGGACAGTATTCAGAATACAAATAAGCAACCGTTTGGGGCATCTTGGTAAAGAAGAAGATGAAAACAAATAATCACACCTGATCTTTTCTACAACATAAATGCCAACAAGATGTTTTTCAGGTAACAAAATATCATGTGTCAGTTTTCCAGAAAAGCAACAAAGTCAAAATGAAATCAGATTTAAATAATTTAAAATAGACTGACGTTAACAGACAGTTTATTACATATATAATTCTCAACGGACATGAACAATTCCCACATTGTGTTATTTCATGTTATTGCCTCCAACTTTAAGGGTAAAGTTTCTGTTCCAGGTTCACCAGAATGTGAACTTAAATATTCATTATTATTGTTAAAGTTTAAATGCAGGAATTTTAAAGTATATTAAAAAAAAACCACATTCAGGCTGGTGCACTGGAGGACTGGGTCATGGGGAGAAACACCAAAGATGCAGCTTCAAGAACACTTTGGACTTTAGTGTCTCACTCAAGGACACAATGACAGTAGACCACAGGGAACTGAACCAATCACTCTGGCGTCACCGGCTACACCTGAGCTGCTGCCGGTTCAATTTCCAGCATTGTCAAAGGTTGTCTGACGCTCTTGAAGACTGAGACGTTTGAGGACAGGCGTTCAGTTCCTGATGGCTGTAATCTCACTGCCGGATGGGGACAAACCTTCCACGCTGAATGAAAGGATTTGAGCCATGCCTGCAGGTTGTCCTGTCCATCTGTCTGCCTACCAATGCTCCCAGCACAAACCAGCCCTGCTGCTGCTGGTATTGGAAACAAAGGCATCACTCTTCAAATGGAATCATTTTGTAGATTGAGGAAAAAAGGGAAACATGCAAACCTAAATGAAAAGAATGTGTGATGAAAAGCAGGAAGAAGACAGGAAACAAGAGGACATGAGACGACCACAGCTCCAAGCCCAGCGACCACGATGGCGTTGGTATAAACTCTTCCTGCCCCCTCATGCCTTCCGGCTACAGAGGATGGGCAATTTCATGGAGCTGCAATGGCACAGGTTGGTGCTGAGGCTGCCAATGCAAATCCACTTTTGACACAACGATTATTGTTGCCATAGAAATCAACTCTGCGGTTTTCTCTCTTAAAGGCCCCAAACTTTAATCTGATAGGTTTAATCCTTCTTCTCCAAACTGAGCTAGATCAATATTTGCAGGCGTCTATTAGCAACGATCCCCCGGGCCTACTGAAAATTCGCCATGGCTGGTTCTTCGGGTTCCCCTCTGCAACAGAAGTTGTTTAATGAGAACGAGTTTGCCACGGGGGACGGACCAAAGAAAGAGCTGAGCGGATGTTTCCAAGGTGGACAAACATTGATGAGTCTCTGATGCATTCCGACGGGATTGTTGACTCAGCTCAGGGCTGTGCGTCTTTACCTTGAACGTCTTGCTGTTCCTCAAAACTGTGGCTAATATGAAGAAATCTGAGTGCCAGACGACAGCGTTCCCTTCAGGGCCGAATTCTTTCGAGCAGTCAGTGAACTATCCGACCGTACAACCACGTTTTTTTCCCACCCAACCAAATATTAACCAGGTGTTTCACCCAGTTATGTTGGCATTGCTCCTGTAAAGACATTTTAAGAATGACACACCATTTGTGTGCAGCGCAGTCCAAAGAAAAGGTCGCCATCCATGCATCTAATTTCTTTTAACCTCCACTTATTCCTCATCTGGGTCAATGGGTCATCAATCACAGCAGTCATCTGGAGACAGGCAGGAACAACCCCTGGACAGGTCACCAGTCCATCACTGGACACACACCATTTACCCACTCAAGTGCAATTTAGAGTCTCCACTCAGCACAGTGTGTATATTTACGCACTGGGGGAGGGGGGAACATGCATGGAACTAGAACTAGGCTCTCAAGTGGGGTATAACTGATTTTACTGTAAAAATATGTGTTTAGCCCCCGACCTGGGTGTGAGAACACATGGTCAGTGTAATTTGGGTAACGATGAGTGAAACACTGGCAGCGCCTGTGTATCAGTAGTCCTGCCATATCTGCAACATGAAGATAAAAGAACCCTTCGAGCGATCCAGTTCATGTCCACCGCTGCGATCAATGCGTTCTGCGCTGGAGATGCTATCACTGTGGATGTTAGTGGTGTTATCTGCAGTGGCCGTATCCACCTGCAGGTCCTTCATGGCTGCGTCTGCAGAAGACTGCAAATATTTTCTCACGTTCGCAGTCCGTGTTTTTGTTATCATGGGGGAAGGAGAGAACGTAATAAATAAATAAATATCCTCCCTCCTTTTTTTTTTTTTTAGTTCTCCCATCGCCGTTGCGTGGCCTGCTCCCCTCCCTTTCTTCCCAGCTCAGTGAGTGAACTGTGCGTTCATTAAAGGTGACACTTGGAAATAGAACAGTCTACCATCGATGGAATGGTGGAGCATTGTGGACTGATCCAAAACAGCATCATCCTTCACTCTAAAACAGAGCCAAAAGCAAATCATGTCATCATTACGGCTGCGCTAGCTCCGCTAATCTCACTCTGCTGCTGTCACCGTGTGAAATTCAACAGCCTGAGCGCGTGTGCGGCCTCCCGTGCTTGAATGCACGTGCCTGACACAATAGCATCAGGAAATAATGGGCAGGTTTCTATTATCAGATTTTAGCCAATTTGCTGACACAATTGCGTAATATGAAAACATGTACACGACCTCCGGAACACGGGAACATTTACAGTCAGACTGGCCACCATGGATCACCCAACGAAGCAGAAAGCAGAAGGTAGTAAAACCCGAGGAAATGGATCTGCAGCATTAGTCACGGGGGGATATCCCTTTTCCAATAGAGTGGACGGTCCATTTGTTAAGTCCGAGGATGAGCATGGGGGATGGCAAAGGAGCGTGAGCTATTAGCTCAACTCATGCTGCGCTATTAGAGCGGCGTGCACGGATGATCGCCGCTGACATGCCACAACTATGAGTGCACACTCAACCTCCACATCTATGGGTCAGAGGTTGCTAATATCTTGTATTATTATTTAACAAAACCTCATTTTTCCTAATGTGACTCAGTCTGGCTAAAACTTAAAGCTACTTTAATGCTACTAAGACCCATCTGAGGTAAATGACAACTTTGGAACATGCAGACTTATATTGAACTGGATTCTGGGTTCATGACACATCTACACTGACACTAAAGTGGGTGGGGTCCGGACCGAACCTGTCATAAGCAGAACCAATCCACTGGCTGAACTGTAGCTGCCTCTGTCATTTTAGATTCCCGTCACTCTGGTGTCGGCTCAAGTGGTCTAATATCATGAGTGACAGATGAGCTCTGCTAGCCACTGGGCGAGGATTAGCAAAGCCCCACTTCCTGGATGCTACCACTCACACTGGCTAAAAATATGTCACTTTCTCAGTGTAGCACAAATGTTTTTAATTGAAAAAGAGATCATTTCATTTATTTTTAGTATATTCTATGAAACAAGGCTCTCTTGTGGTGTCTTATGTATCCTATTGTTAACGGGGAGCGAGCTGAGAGTTGACCTTCCATCAAATCTGATTGATCACATTGATTGCCTGATGCTGCGTACAAAAGCCCTGCCCACACAATTTGGGTTCTGTTCCAGTTATGCACAATATAATTTTTGTTTGGTTAGATAAAATCGAGCTCCAGGAGCCAAATCATTTATATCTTGACACACCACATTCATCTTACAACTGCACCTTGACAGGCTCTCCTATACCAGCGCTTCATGCTACTCTGAGCACAACCTTAATTGGGTGACAGCTTCCTGTTAAAAAAAAAAGAAAAAAGAAAACAGTTCAAAGCTGATTTTCACTGGTGAAGGATTCATTGCAAGGTATTTCATTTAATAAATTGAATGTGTTTCTAAAATATTTTAATTTCTTTCATGGAAGTGAAGTTTGGCGATCCCATCTGACATCCTTAAAAAACAAGCCTTGGGATTCACACCAAAATCTGCTGTGAAAAAACCACTTAAAACTATTTCTGAAGCTTTAATTTTAAGGTTTCTAAAATTGTCACGCTGCGTTTTGGTTACCCTGCTCTAAATCCGCAGAAAATGCAACACTTTCTGTTGCCATTAAAAAGCTAAAACAGGCAGCAGAGGCGATGCAGCTATCTCTGATAAAACACTTACTTTTAAACTTAAATGTAAATTCATATCTCCCTAAATTGGGGTAGTTAAAGTGCAAACTAATTCAGAGCTACTTCACAGCTGTGGCAGACTTTTGCTCAGACCTGTGTTTGACTGGAGATTTAGAACCAATTCCATGAATATTTAGGCTGACAAATCTACAATATTACAGACAGTCAGAAAGTTTTCAAACCCCGTTTAAACACATCTCTGGTCTTTCAAGCACAGTTAACATGAATGCGGTGCAATAAACTTTCCTCTGGAGTCTGCAGGTCAAATAAAGCTCACATCATTTGACATGATAGCAAACATCAGAGGAGCTGAACTCATTTCCTGAAGAAATTTCATCATATTTATATTTACTCTGCAAATCCAGATGCTTTAACTCATTTGCCGTTAGCAATAAGAACTTTGTGTTTCTAAACCAGCAAATCATTGATTTAAATAGGTTAAATATACCTAAATGTATGTGAGGAAAAGAAGAGAAAAGAAAACACATTCTAACCTCATAAATGACAATACATCTATAACGTATGCATTGCAGTATCCGTCTTGGAATCAAGTGTTTATAGTAGCAGCTTTATTATATCCTGTGGGACAGTGAACACTCCAATCATTGCACATTTTAATTAGCTGCTTGGCAATTAATGCCCCAACGAGAATTAGGCTGTATAATCGCCTTACCACTTGGCAGTTTCTTTAAACAAATATCTGCTAAATCAGTGATGTGAGACTAACAGCTCAGTCCTGCTCCGAGCTGTGGTTTATTGCAGTTTAGCGTCGACTTTGATTGGGAGTCAAAAAGGCCTCTGGCATCTGAGAGTTAACAGAGGAAAAAAAAACCCTGCTTTTTTGATAAAGTCGGCTGTGTTCGGACCTCCAGCCAGGAAATTAAATATATGAGGCGTCAACTCGGAACAGATGCTAAACTTCGGCAAACTGTCCCTCATGTTGTAGATGTAAACGTGGCTGCTGACCTGAGACAAGGACTCAATGTCCCCTCCACCTGTGTCTGCCGGCCTCCTGCGCTTTGCTCAGCTGAGTGGAAGTCAGGAGAGATCTGGACCTGAGGTATCATCAAATGAGGCCACACCCACTAGTGTTCCACAGAGAATGTGGAGATAATGTGGACGTTTTGCAGGAATGAGCTACTCCGGTCGTCTGACCTCAGGTGACTCTGCTAGGTCAGGTCTGGGGGACGGTCTGCTGGCTCTCCAAGAGCATCAAAATCTACACAAGGCACCACAGAGACAAATCCACCACACATCTGTAAACCTGAACACTAGATAGATATAAAACCATAACAAAAGCTGTGCGTTCGTCTGGTAGTCGGTGCTCTGAGCAGCCTGAATGGTCTGCTGGAGGGCAGCAGCTCCAGCAGCCGGTGTCCTGGGCGTGCGCTGTCTCTCAGAAAGCTGCATGCCCTCCTGAGACAGCCGTTTCCGTACAGGCCCTCTAGGAAGGAAAGAAGGTGGCCGATGTCTTCCCGGCATCTGTCACAACCGCGTGACGGCATCGGCGCCCCTGACGTGACGCTGTCGCCTCCCCGAGAGGTTCAAAGGGGCAACGCGGCTGCCTGAACACAAATCTTGAATGTGCGTTCTGCTTTTTTCCCTCCCCTGGAGATAAGGAGGCCGCTCTCTGGTAGTCAAAGCCACGTTTCCTCTCAGTCGGGAGCAGAGATGCAAAGTGCAGCCATGCAAAGCAGCCCCGCCACTTTCAGGTGGCAGGGCGATATTTTATATTTATCAGCTTTCAAAAGAAACTGCTGGCCTGGCTGTATGCTGACAGAGGCAAAGCGCGCCGTTTTTATGTTGCACGTCTCTGCAGATGTTTACAGGATCCAAACACAAACGCCAGTCGTCTGTGATTTGTTTGTGGAGTTGAAAAATTTGTCTTTGATAAAGTTTACAGTGACTGCAGACAGGAACATGGGGGCGATGTGGTGATATTATCAGTCTACAAACACCACCGCTCCATGTTTACAGATGTTTTGTTTGCATAAATTCTCTGTATAACTTTTATAATTAGCAAACAGGCGGCTGCAGTTGGAGTTGATTTATTTAACACAAAAATCGATGATATCTGAAAAAATAAGGCTAATTTCAATTTGAAGTGCAGAACCTCTGAAGTATTAGAGTATGAAGCACCTTCCTAAAGAAACACTAAGAACTGAATTATGAAGTGTTAAAAGAACTGTTTCCTTTGTAATATTTGTAAGTGGGGCACTTACAATATTGACCGATGCTGTTCTCCTGCTTGTGCTGCAAGAATTTTAATTATTTTCTGACTGTGCTCGAAGGTTCTGCAGCACAAGAATGACTTTTTGCCATTTACTCCACCTCCTCTTTCTCCCTCCAGCCTCTACAATGGCTCCATGTACGGGAAGCAGAAGGCCTGAGCCCACGTTCTCATGCTGCAAAGCGTCCTTTGATTACAGCAGTGAGCGGTTTTTAACTATAGGATGCTGCGTTAGAGGGGCTGAATAACTGCTGTAAGTGCTCCCTCGCAAATTAGCGAGAAGAGCCTCCAAGAGTAATGAGGCCTGGATACAGTCCAAGTCTGATGTTCCCATTAATTATTCAGCATCATTGATGGCTGTTTGGAGGTGTGGTTTGGGAATTGTGCTAAATTTAAAGTTTCTATGGAGAAATAATGAACATATGGAAATAAAGCTGGAAAAACTGTAAAGGAGCTCATTCATAGAAAAAAAAATAATACTCCTGATCTCTGTATTAGGCTCTTCTGAGAAGTCTCCTGGATTTACCATTTTTAAAAGGCATAGGTGCTTACAGTAAATGATCCTCAGGGATTTTAGGTGGATTACTGTCATCCGACACCCAACAATCTAATTTCTGCGCCACGTGAAAAGTTTGAGCTGTTCTCCGAGCTGGATTGCACCACTCCTCTCTGCTCTCCGGTGGCACTGTAATCTGTGTTTCCCCCAGTTTGTTTTGGGGATAAATTACAGAGCTCAGACTCTTCAGTCCCCGTGTAACGACATTTAAGCAAATACACCACTGACATAACCGAGATAGAGCCCGTTAAAGGATGGTTGAAAAGTTGGGGGTAAGCCAAGAAATAATCTCTACACGACAACAAGGACACAAAAGCTCCACAATGTGGACAAAGACACTGCACACCACAGGGACCCATTAGATTGAATTTACATTTGCTGTCTTTACGGTAGCGTGCAGCTGCAACCCTGCTGTACTTTAGTAGCAGACAGGAGACCTTGGCCCACCCTCAGCAGGAGTCTCCCAGCGCTACATGCAAACCAGTCTTGTCAGTGGCTTTTTTTTTTTTTTTTTTTGTCAGTCAGTAATCTTCCAGGTTTGTGACCTGAGAGAATCTCGCCGAAACACAGGTGACGTAAGGGGTTAATTGTCGATTGTGAAGACAAAAACAAGCCAATATCAGCGGTACAATGGTGCGTAACAAATGGGAGAGTGAAATTTCACCATGCTGTTCGACTGGACGGGATCAATGGCGGCACAAATGCGGAGAACATCGAGTTCATTCATTACGTCTGATTGACCTGAAGCTTTTTTTTTTACTGGCCTCATTCATCTGTAGAAAACAAAACAATTTTTCAGACATGCACATTAGTCTGCAGAGCAGAACAACAGATTCATCACCACACAAATAAAGTTTTCTCTGAAGAGAAAAGAATGCTCTTGCACACGTGCAACGGCGTCTGTCTGTGTGCACAGGCCGATTACTTCGATACTGTGTGAATGGAATACTGAAATATTGCGTGCACTCCAGTATGCTAGCTTAATGTAAATATTTAGCTTTCCACTTCAGCAGAGCAAGATGAGCCAGCTCATTTCCATGACAATACCAGGTTAGAGGAGAGAAAGCATTTTGGATAAGGCCTAATTGAAAAGAAAAATAAGGTCACTAATCTCTGGAGGGATACGCAGTTGTTGCTCATTCGCTGAACGGACGTACGGTGTTGTGTTGTTGTTATAGTTTAATCTATTGCTCCCAAACACAGCATAAAGAATTAGCATTTTTTTCACACTACCCACAAGTAATTTGTAGCATGTGCTGATCCAGTTTTACATTCTTCAGGCAATGAACGGTCCTGAGATTTGGCCAGAGCGCCTGTTTATCAAATTACTCATCTGCCTCTGGGTTTCTATGCAAATGTGATCTTTGGGTATCTCACCTTCACATTTGCCTCATTTGTTTGCCAGCCTAGAGTTGCAAAAAAAATGCACTTTAAAGTGCTGGAACCTTAATGAGGAGTTGAAAAATTAATGAAAAATATTACCATTAAGGCTAATGCCTTGCTGAGGTTGTCCCCGGCGTGCGCTTCTTCAGTCGTTTATTAATAGACCTCTTGCATGTTCTTGACACTAGCTGTCAAAGAAACCATTTACAAACTTAATGAAAGGGGAGCTTTTACATTCCGCCCATTCTGCAGAAAGACAGCAGAGTGCTGCAACAGCATCACATTTCATTTCATTATTCCATCTCAAACAAGGCCTCTCGGAGGTTGGGAAACTGAGACAAAATTTACCAAGCGACAGAAATGGCCTCATTCCTGCTTTTATTTCATGTCTCTGTAATCAAGAGTTGAATTTCTGGAGGTATAATTGAGCTACTAAAAATTTAGTCAGAGAACATGAACCCCCTCAAAGCTGCTCATTCAGGGGAGGAACATACGGGTAGGGAGCTCCAGAAGTGGATTTTCCTTTCAGTCCTTATTGATATGCTACACAGGTAGGCTGTTTTAGGACACTGTCGGTTTGATTTCTATCAAAATGGTAGTTTAGTGGGTTCTAAAATGACCTCTTCACTACACCTAAACAAAAAAATGTGAGCTAGCTTTTAAAAAATGAAAGAAGGCCCTACGCAAACGATTCTGGATGCTCATGACAGGTGTTGTTCCCTCCATTGTCCTCTGTCTCCTTTACACCTCCTCATTTTTATTCCTGAAAACAAATATCAATGCTGGCACTGGTGGAATCCGACACGAAAAATCTCTACGGGATTTGAGGCTCAGAAGTCATTAGACTGAAACCGACATTCAGCACAAAAGCCATTGGCAATGAAAATAAAACGCGACCCACCTTTTGTTCCATCCCCACCTGGAGGAACCTATCCAGCCTTGCCCTCATCTTCCAGCATTAGCCTGAAGGGAATTCCAAGTGTCAGTCCCTACAGAGGATAAAGCTGACCAGCACGAGTGCACGGTCCTAAATTACACTGGAAAAAACACTGGTGACACCTGCGATACCTCATTTCTTTTAGTGTGTGTGTGTGTGTGTGTGTGTGTGTGTGTGTGTGTGTGTGTGTGTGTGTGTTGCTCTCTAGAAGGATCATACACAAGCAACTGATCCACATGTGCACAATGTATGCACACAAAAACCAGAAAAAAATCAAAGCATGAGTGACAGACCTATAGGGCAGAGGTGACACTTATATTATCCCCCCATCCCTCTCGTACGCACCCATTGCAGCCGGACTCTCCTCCGTGGAAGGACTTTAAGGGATTTCACCACCCACAGACCCTTCTCTGCGTCATGGGTGTAATCGCTCCCCCCGTCTCTGCCGCTGAGCCTCAGACGCGAATCCGAGCGAGGCTCATCTGTTACCACGGTTATCTCGGAGAGGAGAAACCTTGCATATTCCCTTCAGTTATCTGAGGGATGCACCACGTGCTTCCTTATCTCTTATCTAGATCCCAGTGAGCGCTTTAATGATGATGTGGCGTGTTTGCAGGATTTGTGTGAACAATTTGCATCACTGAAGAGCAAATCATCATTATCGTCCTCATTATGATCGTCAGTATCAGATATTTAATATACTTGATGATCATGGGCTTATCCGTGTCTGGGTCACCGTGGCAACACCTCCAGCTCGTGAGGAGGTGCAGGTACTGTATGTTTAGAAGACTATCTGTCTCTGTGGTTTGCGGTTACCCACAAAAACAATGAGGGGGTTTAGGTTTTCTAGCAAGCAGATGGTCAGTGGATCAATTTGGTGTTTCTTTGTTCGTTTCTGTGCTGAACAAATGGTTGGATTTCCCTTTTTGGCCCTGGCCAATCAGTCAGCTGGGCTTCCTCTATCCTCATGCCTTTTTCTTCCTGGTCAGTGCTTATTTTCAGTGCGTTTGTAAGCAACCCTCTTCCAGAAGTTTTTGTGAAACTGAACCAGACCAAATGAAATGTTGTGCGCTGTTCCACACTTTATCTTCATGTGGGTTCTTCAGGAGCTGCAGCAGTTTGCTCCATCCCTGGGCTGTATTGGCCGTAGTGGTATCTTTATGTTGGCCCAGTGAGGAGCTGGCGAGTTGTCCAGGGTGTGCCCCACCTCTCACCCCCTGTGACCCCATTAAGGGATAACGCAGTACAAGATGGATGGAGGACGGACCTTACCAGGAGCAAAGCAATAACATCTGAGGGTCATTAAAGCATCCACATGCCTCCACTGTGATGAGGTCATGGTTACTGGGAGGACAGGGTACTGGAAAATACAGGTATTCTAATGCAGAGGACCCCAGATTATCATCCACATGACAAAACAGCATTTTTATTTAGGTTGTATTCCAGAGCAGCCTCTCCAGCGCTGCTAATGTACATGGCAGCATTTATTATAGATATGTCCTCTTCAAAGAAACAATGAGCTTTGAAGTGTAAAATATAATCTCAGCACATCTGCTGCTGAGGCCCGGCTCCATGAATAAGTTGTCAGACCCAGAATAGTGTTCACTCTGGAGCAAACACACACAGTGATGAGGAGGACGGCAAATGCAACTGGATGGCAGACTGTTGGGGGGAATGCGTTGACTGGAATAACTCATGTTTGAGCTAAATAAACAGGATGGACTTGCTTTACATTTAGAGTCCTGAGACTGAGGCCTCAATTGACATTAGTTAACGGTTAAACTGATGATGACAGGACAGTTTTCAGACTGGAATAATGTCAAAGCGGCCTCTGCGGTGGCACAGTCACCTCTATCTCTGCTCATTTTGGGCACTTATCTACCTGTCAGCAGACAGAGAGAGAACTCACCTTCCAGGGACTCCATGTTTGATTAATGGAACAATTGAGGGGATGATTAACACTTGTTCACGGATACTAAAAAAAGCTCGGGGAGACCTAAAGTGGTGCAGGGCAGATTAGGAGTGAAACCTCTGTGTCTCTCTCCCTGTGACCAGGAGCAAGAAAGTGAACACAAAGCAGTCTAATTACTCAGCTCATCTACATATTCACTCTGCAGCTGATGATTCTGCATGAGAATATATTCCTGTATAAGCATTCAACCATTCAGTAGGCAAAGGGCAAACTTCCAGTTCTTCTAACAGTTTGTTTGTGTTTATTCTGCATATAGGTCCTCTCTAAGCAATAGAGGATGAATAAATGAATAAATTATCACACTAAATATAAAGAATATGTCAAGAGTGCTGACTCTTCTCTTCAGTCCATTTACCCACTGAAGAAAATTTTGTTTTTTGCAGTGAATGATGGAGTTAACTTTGTATCTTTGTCATTATAATTTAATACTAATGAGTTGAACAATTCTTGAATTAAATGTTTTGTTTTAGTGTGATGGTTTCTTGTTAGCCAATGATGTTAAAAGATGGCTGTTGAGTGGTTGTACTCTAGTTTGCCAGTTAAATCTGCTTACCTACGTGACTAAAAAATCAATTATTTGATATTTTGCAATAGGAAATTATGGTGGCCAAAGGCCTTTACAATTTTTATGAAAATTGAAACGGCCTTTGGCCACCATATGAGCCCAGAGATTTCCAGTGTGCCAATCTGGATATTGTGCCCTGAAACAGATGGAGTTTAACAAGGTGATTTTCTACTTCTTCCCACCAGTGATGAGGATGGATGTAAATGGAGGAGGGGGGGGGGGGATAGTTAAATGAACACATGCTTCATTTACATGTGCTCATGCCTGGAGCAGAGGTAGATTTATTCTGTTAAATCTCCTGATCAATAATCAGCTCCTACATATGGCATGCACCCTATCTCCACGAAGGAGATGACAATACTGCAGAGCCGTTAAAGGGACTTCTGGTACTGAGGTTCCATCGATGCATTCAGGACATTGAAAGAAAAGTTAATGGCAAACTTTCAATATGAAAGTTAGTAATATGAAGACCTTGACGGAAATCCGCTGTAAGCTTGTCTTTTAAGGCAAAAAGCCTTCATAATTGCCTCTACAAAGCATAAGGAGGGATTACGCCACATGAATTAATTAATAATGTGATGAAAATTAAATAAGAGTGAGGATTTTATGTTGGAGTTATGCGAGCAAACAGGTCAAAGAAAATGTGGCGCAAAAGAGGCTAATTGGGTGCAAGTCCCAGGAAGTAAAGGTGAACAGTAAAATTCTGTGTTTGGCTCGAGCGAATTTCAAGGAATTATTTATACATACTTACTATGGGTTTTCATCACTAACATAGTATAAATTCTGATAAAAGGGCATTCAATTATATGTCTTTTTTAGCTAGCATGCTACAGTACCTGGTTTTCAAAAAAAAAAAAGGGAAGTAGATGGCTAAAGAAGACAAATATTAGCATTCTTCAAAAAAAAAAATGCTTCTTGTACCAGGTTACAGCGAGTAAGCATCAAGAGCTACAAGAACTAGCTGTGGTGGAGAGACACTCTTTGGTGTTGCTGTTTATAAGTGTTTGATGTATAAGAGAAGCCGGTCCTGGCTTAAACAAACACTGAACACAGATTTGATGTAACTGCGATGAAACAGAGGTTTCAGACTTGTGTATTGTTGCAGGAGACACAGTTAGACCATAAACTGAGACTGGCTGGAGGACAGCTGCATGTCCAGATGCCCCCTGAATAGTTTTTCCCGTGACCCTGCTGCCCCTGAGGCCTGTTAGCCTCAGATGGTGCCCGTCGACTCTGTATCTTTCCACTGAGCTGTTGACCGTGAGACAGCTTGGCACCACAACATCCTGCACAAAATTTTCCAAATCTGGACACCAATTTTTCTCCATTTTTCCTGGCAAAACTGCTCAAACTCAGTCAGGTAGAGCAGAACAGAACAGAGCTGTTTCAAGTGAAGCCACATCTTTCGACTGGAAGTACAACTCATCCACGGATGTAGCGTATGCTCTGATTCGATGCCCTGCTGGAAAACACATCATCTGGTGAGAATGTCTGCAGGTAGAAACTGTTGGGGCAGCTAAACTGATGACACAAAGAGCGAGTGGCTAATAAAGAAATGCACATCTGCTTCCCAGAATCGCACAGAAAGAGAAATTTAATGTGATTCATGATTATAGGTGCATTAAACTAACGATAATATGACGTCCCAGCAGTTCGCTCAGCCACAACTGAAGAGAAACACAGCAAAACACAGACACATAAAATATGTATCTCCTTCAGAAAGCCTTGAAGCTATCGAAGACATCTCTGCGTAATGTTATGATTCCATCATCTTCCTTTCAGGTAAACATTGATTTCTTTCCCTCTCTGTGGAGTTGCCTTACATTTCTCAAGGAGAAAGAAGGTAAGCACTTCAGACTAAAGCAGTTGTTGGGATGTTAGCGGGTGGGGACATGGACGTAGACAGAGACATCAGAGCTGAATTACTGGCAGAAACCTCTCCTGGCATCACTCTGCATCAACACTGCCCCAAGAACAAAACAGAATCAAAACACACCCAATTTGTGCACCCTCTCCCCCTTCCTAAATTTATGCTTATTTAATGTGCAGCAACAGCCAAGAAAAACAAACATTTTACAGCCGTTGGCGTTCATCCTCATCAGTATAAATGCTTCCCCCCCACCACCCCACCTTCTTTTCAATCACGTTCACTCTGGAGTCAAAGTTGGTAAGTGTCCCAGTGTGAAGACGCTGTTAAGAGAACTGAGTGCAAACAGCACTTTCATCAATTAAAAAAATGTTTCAGTTCACTTGACTATGTATTTTATCCAGATATGATATATTTCCTTTGGACCATTTTATGCGGAAATTGTAAAAACAGAGCAAATAATGTTGGGTTTAATTGTGTCAAATGCAAATGAGTAAAGACACTGGTGTTGTGGGATAATAGTCACATAGGCGTACAGGGAAGGACCTAGGGCATGGCCTTGCGGCGCTCCTTTACTGAGAGATAAGGAGGTGAAGTCCACCTCCTGGGAATGCTAGCGTTAATGGACCCTGTTGGACTGGTTGAAAATGTCAAAAGGGAAAATGTTTAAAAGGTAAAAGGAACAGTCGCTTTGGAAGGTTAAATTCAGAGCTTTAACAACCAAATAACAACCATGCACGTCCTTCTGGTTGCTCCATGTGGAATAGAACAGCGTGAAGGGTGGTGGAGATGGTTTCCTCAGCCGATCTACTGTTCTGAATGGTGCCCGGTTTAAGTCAACTGTTCTCCCAGTATCAGACCAGAGCGGCTTTACAACCCTGGACGAGCTTGATTGGCAGACACCTGCGCTTCAGTCATGCGCCAGCATACACAAGCACTCCAATGTCCACATGACAAAGGTGAGGACCATCCCCGTGGTGTTTACTCTTGGTTTTTGACCTTTCAAGGACAAAGAACTTTATCTGCTCAGCCCAACGGCGCGACTTCCACCGGCTCCACCGACCAACATGCCACTGAGTTATGAAGCACTTGCTGATGTTCCTGAAAGGGCACCAGGATGAGAAAGAGACACAGCTTATGCTTAACACTAAGCCAATGGTTCCACACACTCCCCATCCATCTCTGTCTGCCCTGAGCAACCTCCTTACGTCTGCCATTCCAGCACTGAATTGTGGGACCTCCAGGTTGCCTTATGGTGGATGAATGGTCACGCTGCTTTGAAAATGTAACAGCTGAGTTTCAAAAAATATGGATGTTTACATTAATCAGGCTCCAGAAGTGGTGAAATCTACTTTCATAATTTTAATTTTCTTATAAAACAGGCCTTAAATCATGGCCGTCAGACATATTTAATATATGACTAAATAAAATGACTTATCCCTTCAAGGTTACAGCTCACTCCTGATAAGGCAAAGTTCTGTTCATTTTCTGAATGTATGAGAGAATTAAGGTCTTCCAATCTCAATAATGTATGTATCATGGTGAAAGTGTAGGAATATGAGATCATGACTCATTGTAATTGGAGGATTGTGTCGCTCCAAGTCCGCGGCTTTGATTCCCGTCTTTTCTAATTTTGTCATCAGCGCTGCTGGACGTCAGCAGGAGCCCATCAGAATTAATGCTGGAATTAAGAAAGTCACTCTATTAGTGCGTATTTATTCAGAGCTGCACACTGGCCACAAAAGCAATTAAAGCGCTCATCGGCGGAGAACGAGTCAAAGGGGCTGGAAACACCTGAGATGGAAGAAGGAGGTGCAACTTAAAGCAACAACAGTTTCATCAAAGAGAGTTAGACAGTTTCCATGATGTAAATAAGGTTTTAATGCTTTCAGCCACAATACAAGTTAAAGAATGTATTCAAATGTGCCAATAACATAGCACTGTGCAATAACCGGCTACCTCTCTTGATAGTGCTACTTTGTAATAGACTGAGACCCATCTAAGACCCATTGTTGACAAATTTAGGAAAAGGCATTAAAGCTACCTCCGTTGGAACACAAAAGTACATCTGAATTTGGATTTATTTGATTTGCCTTGTTGTTTAATCAGGGTCTGAGGTCTCACATTACTTTAGTTGGAAAAAAAATATACTGACATAACTAACGGACCGCTTTATTAAATTCTTATAAGGCAGCGTGAACCAAAAAACTATTTTGCTGCCCTTGTGTTTTTTTTTAATTTTGTTATTTTTACTTGTGTGCAGCATTTTCACTGTAGTATTAACTGGGTGCACTTTTAATGTGTTTAGTCACCCGTGTCACTTTCAGCAGCGCGTAGCGTTGAGTTCTGGTGTGGCGGTGTGCTGGTGGGCTGCAAACTCACAGCAGAAGCAGCGTTTGCATGTGAGCCGCGTTGTCCAGGGCTGTGCTGTGTTTTCTGTAATGTCTTTTTTCATTTACTCACTAACTGCTAACAACACAATATCCAGCAGCATGAAGGAACTCTTTTTTTTTTCTTTTCTGTAAACTACCACCGCCCAACATACAAATCTGCCTAAATTAATCATATTTTAGAATCATATCCAAGAAATAATGGTTGGATGTAACCATGTCTCCATTTCAATGCCGCCGCTAGCTTAAAGACACAACCAGGTTGTGCTGGGACACTCCCGTCCAAGGCCTCTGATAAAAGACTTCCTTAAAGATACAGACTGCATGCTTTATTTTATGTTGGCTGGGCTCTGATTTATAGGAAATGCCACATGTGCAGTATGTACAGTGCATCAGCTACACTTCAATTCCACACTAAAACCTGACAGTGTGAACCACGTAGGTTGTGCAGAGCACAGGGTTGGAAACATAGCAGCTATTAAGGTGTAAAGCTGGACAGATTTATGTTGCAATACGGCTGTCAAAGAGGTAAAATTACAAAACTGACAACAACGGCTGGATAAACAATATCTGGCTGTTTGGCAGTAAAGCAGATTGTGGCTGCCTGGCAACAAACAGTGAAGCTGTTATAGAGAAAAGGATGGTGTTAAACTGAAGATGGGATAATTTTTATTACAGCACATGATAAAACAGAAAGTAGATGTTCTGGTTTACAGCTAAATGTTGCCATTCATATTCTATCACTGTAAAACACCCCATTTACTCCACACAGCTTTATTCCAGACTTTACTGATATCTGATTACAGTTTTGAAGATGAACCATAAATGATGTTTTAGAGCAGTCTGCGCAGGCCCGCCCTGTGGATTCTAACCTCCCAGCCACAGTCCTCAACTGCGAGTGGTGGCAATCTGCGTCGAGCACGGCTGCCGCATGCTTGACTCAAAATGAGCAACATTTGCAATATTGTTAGCATAATGCAGCATTAGCAGGTGCAGAAAACATGCTGGATTTTACGCAGCGATTTGGGTGTTTTAAGAAAGGCCACAAAAGGTTTACACGTGTAATGACGCCCACCCTGAAAAAGGCTGTCAGGCTGTCGCATGATTTTATTCATGAAGCAGCCATTTAAAGAAAGGATTTTTTTTTTACCCCCCTCAGAAGAGTGCTGCAGATCCCTCTTCTTATTTATGAACTGTTGCCGGATCTCTGCAGGTCCCGTTTGATGACTCTCGGGGGCAAAGTCTTTATTGGGCCTCTCTCTCTGTCTCTTCAGGCTGCTTCTATCACGATTGCTGGGATGGCGCACGGAAGAACAGAACCAGAATGATTACACGATTACACCTCGCCCCTGCTCCTTTTATTTCCCCCATGTGGCTGTTGATGATATTCAGAGCTGTGCATTACATGCTCCCTGCATTCCCTTGCATGTATTGTAAATCCAGAGGAAAGGTGCTATTTGAGGTTTTACGATGTACACAAGTCAAGTCTGCTGCCTCGTGCAAGCTAAATATCACCCCGTGTAATGCTGCAAACAAAGGGTATTTAAATGATACTAAGTCTGAAAATGTCTATTGATCCGTCATTATTGATCAGCAGGAATAATTCAGGAAAAGAGAATAATAATTAATGATTATCGATCACCTGCAAGTCATTAATTTTTAATTTCTATGAGCTTTTTTTGCTGGCCGCAGCATAAATTACCCTCCAGCGTAGCATGCTCATGGGCATTCGTTGATTGTGTCGGTGTCAAGGTGGGCTTCGAAAGTCAACCGTTGCCATAGAGACCAACAGAGAGAATTAGGAAGGGAACAGTCACTCACGGAGACATCGCCGTTGTCTGCGTGTGCTTCTGTCCATCTTCAAGCCTCAAAAATCCCTTTGCAGTTTTAGAATAGTTATTCTCCGGTTGACGTACGGCTCCGATCTACTCTGAATCGAGATCTCCTTTAACCACGATTATTGAGGTCATTGCTCACTCTAAAGACAGGGCAGCAATATTGTGTTCTGGTGTCATTTGCTACCCTTCGATTAGTGTCTGGTTTCCAGTGTAATGTAATACCAGCAGCGCATAATGTAACCCCAGCACCCTAACTATGAGCAAAAAGCAACTTCATTCTGTTCTCAAGTGGAACGCTTCTGGAGTTTTTGTGGTGGTGTTATTATGCTCGTGGATGGACAACAGCAGAAGGTCAAGAAAAGGTTGGAGTGTCTTTCCAAACAGATGATATGAGGAGGGCACTGAGTTATTATTTTTTTTTGAATCCATGGTGGGATACAGACATTTCTCTGGATTCAGTCTTTCTCCTCAGCTGGATCTCAAATCTGGAGCACGTGTGCCATTCTTCCTTTACCCTTTTATTTTAATTGCTTTATTCACTCTATTACCAACTCTACTGTTCCCTCCATCTATGTGGGCTTCACAAGAAAACTCTATGTGCACATTTTCTCTAATTAAGGGATTAGATACACTTCCTTACCCTCGTAGAAAAGCCCCATTTATTTCTCCTTATTGAATTTGCCTTAGTGTTTCTGTTTTATTCAATTTTGCACTGCCGTTTGTATTCATTACAGGACAGCAGAAAGAGTCAGTGGGCAACCGGGACAATGGCACACGGAGTTTAAGTGTCCCCCCCTGAGCGATGATCAGACTGGGCTGGGGTGCATTACCAGCTCAATGTTCTGCACTCTCCTTCCATCACAGATGGCACCCGGACCCGCCCCAGATAACACGTAAACACCCCTGACCTTTGACTGTTGCAACACAGAAACAACAGGTCAGCATTCTGGTCATAATGTTTTTTGCACTTCTGCTGTATTTAGATTTAGAGCAGAGGGCAATAGTAGTTTGTTTTCAGTGCAGAAAACCAAGTTAAATATGATGCAAATGTGATTATTAGTATTTTGACCGACGACTAAAGCAAAAAAAAAAAAAGAAAAACAAGTTCTTTTTTTGAATTTCTTGATTCTTTTGAACATTTGGTGGTGTTGGAATGTAAAGCGTGTGGATACGAGGTCAAAGACGTGGTCGCGAAGGATCACTTTCAAACAAACTGCTAAAGCCTAAAAGTGGAACTCGTCAGACATAAATCAACACCAGAAGCCAGTTTTGCCAACAGTTCCACGTGACTGGGATGGTCACTGGTCAAACTGGTCGCTGTTCTGCTAAAAATATGAAGGCAGAGGAGCACACACACATGGCATCTGCAAGAGCTACACATGGGTCACAGTCTATTTCAAGCTAAGGACATTCAAAAACGACCACCGAGCAGTCAGAATAGACAGGTCATCAGTCATGATCTGAAAACATCAGCTGATCTAAGTTCTGCCACAGCATCGGAGCAGCTTAGGAGCTCAGTTGGCGCCAGTTTGGAGGCATTTTTCACACATCTAAAAGTGATTCACCTGCTGACCTCAGTCCCCAGTTGGCTTCTGAACATGGAGGGCTTTAATGAGATACAGATGTCCAGAATAAAAATAACAAACAAGGAGAACATTTTTAAATCTACTGTATCCTGGCTGTGAGCTGTGGGGTCTGTGGATGGTGAGTACACCCAGATTTAAAGCCTCTTATGCACCAATATGATGACAAATAGCCTGTATCAACACAGACAGCCTGCTGTGTTGGCTCTCCTTGTGTGTATTGGCCTCATCTGAATGAACACCAAGATTAAAAACCAGCAGCCAATTAGCTTGTGCGTTCTACACCTGTGTGAGAGGCAGCAACCCTCCATTCACCAGATGTTGGGTTTACCAAACCATCATCATCATCAAGCTCGTTCAGGCCCTCGGCCACTGACTTGGGGAGTCAGTCAGAGGGCTGATGCAACTCTACTTTCAGTTGTTTCTGCACCTTTTTTCCCCCAGTTTGTTAACATTTGCTCCATGTTTCTGCTGTGCCACGCTGAAACTTTGGTGCCTTTCCTGACATTATTCCTCCAAGTTTGGTTTCGCAGTCTTCATTGACTTTTTGACTTTAAAAGCAAAGCCAGGACGCAGACACTGTCAGTTAGCTCCTTGGCCTTATCAGGGAATCTCAGTAGGGACAGCGGAGATGATGGTTCTATTGGGATTCTTTACCAGTCAGGATGTTTCTTCCTTTAATAACCCTGGGGAGTTAGCCACGATCCCGGTAGATGGGAAGGAATGTTAGCATCTCTCCACACAGGGTGTCTTAAAACAGGCAAAACACCACCATGTTTGGACTGTAGCCCGAAATGGAGGTGCAGAGGAGTTGTTTTGCCAGCTACACAGTGAAAGCAGATGTGAAAATTCATAAAGAGAACAGCAGGGTATTTTTTTTTTTTTTTTTTTTTACATAAAATCACCCAAAGCTAACTCTTCTCATCACAGACAAAGATAAAGATATCACAAAACTTCTTAGAACTTGCAGAGGAAGGATTTTTTGTGAACCCAGAGATGCCCCAGAGGCTGGTTGTCACTTACAAGATATGAGGAAGCCCGATGTGGTTCTTCTGTTGCATGCAAATGATGATTCAGGGATTAGAAATGTGTAAAATATAAAGAGAAAATATGTGCAAGCAAGTAGGAGGGTTTGATTTCTGTCAGAATGCAAAAGAAGATGACAAAAGAGTGAATGCTTTAGAAGATTTAGCCTCAAAGGTAAATACAAACAAGGAGATTTCAGACAATTTTAGCTTTTTGGTATTGTCCCTCCTGGGGGGGCATAAAATAGACCAGTTTTCTTAGGAAGGATATTTAAATGTTCAGAAACAGCTCATTTAAAGCAAAGGTCTTACTTTGCATGCATGTAAAGTTGCATTTCAGAATTAGATGAGAGTGAAACAGATTTTTTTTGTCAGATGTAAATGTTGTCATCTCCAGGTCTGATTTCTCCCTCCATTAATTTCTAAAATAAGATGCTGTGCCTTTGCATGTGATCAACCTAATTAGCCACGATGCATGTTGAACAAGTTTCTGACACAAACTTGTAACATCCCTGTAAGCTTGCAGCTTCCATTTCCTCCAACTTTCAGTGGCCCCACATCACACCTGGAGGTGGAGGTGATGACAAAGCAAATCCACAACCTGCAGAAGGACTGACTCATGAGGAGCTGCAGAAGTCTCAGTGCCGGTGGGAACCAGTTCAGTCCAGCGATGCAAAGATGAAAAATTAGCATCCTGAGGTATGAGGAAGTGTGGTGGGCCGGCACTGACCTCTTATTTGATATCATCTGGGGTCATCCGCATTTTGACAGATTCACATCCACTCCTTTTCACACCCAATCTTTCGCTTCTCGAACACGCTCCATCTCACTCTCTCTGACACAGCTGTTGGCCTCATTAACTATTCAGAACCAGGAGAAGAGGAAGCAGATGAGGAAAAAGAATCACACTCTCTGGTAAAATAAAAACATCTGAGGATGTTGCGGTCCAGGAAATGCCATCTTTGAGCCATTTTGGTGAGTCTTAGTGTCAACATTACTCCTTAGTTTCCCATCAGCCACTTGTGTTTGACTTGACAGATTCCTACTGTCGAGGTGACAGTAAACACAGACACGAATGCGTTTTTAACCCCTCTATGTGCAATGAAAAGTTTAAACTTCACTTTCTGAATATCATGTTCAACTTGAAGAAAATCATTTCCCCCTCATGTTTTTTTTGTTTTGTTTTGTTTTTAATAACAACAGGGTTCAGGAGTAGAACAGACCAAAAAGATCTGTTTACAGAGTAACTGTTGATTAAGGTCGGATGTCAATATTTTCAAATAATTTGAGACTACATTTATAATCCCACCTGAACCTTGAGCTTCATGAATAATATACCGTAATAATGCAGTTTTCCCTCCATCAGTAATGAGGTTACGGCAGCTGTAAAACTTGATGTGAATCCACAAAATTGTTGTAAAGAATGAATAATTTAAAAACACAATAACTGTGCTGACTGTCACTGCATGGCAACAGGCTACCTGCAGCTAAAAATGGTTGCGCCTTACTTCGTTAAAGAGCACCAACATTCAGCTGCTTCTTCTGCTGGGTTGCTTAAACCCTTTCTGTTGTGCAGAATGAAAAAAATGTCTCGTCATGTGAGTGAAATGACCTCACAGGTGACCAAAGCAAACCGAATGAATCATCTGCAACAAAACACCATTTCAGGCGACCTTCAACCTCTCAGAGGTGGGGGGGTGGGGGCACATCTCCGCGCCACCTCACGTAAGCACTTTCCAGATGCGGCGCCATGAATCATTATATCCACAGACTGCACTTGGTTTCTTGTTCTCTTGATGCAAGCAAAATTGTTGGTTATTCTCGCTTTCTTTTCCCATCCTGACACGTCCACATTACCCTTGAGCGACTCATAAATACGCCGTGGAAGGCAAAGTATTTCCAGGAGACGTCGCCCCCGAGGCCTGCTGCCATTCTAAAAATGATTGCTGGTGCTTTCATCATGCGTTTGTAGTTTGATCCTGCAAGTTATGTCTCTGCAGCTTCTTCTTCTTCTGCTGTGTTGACGTTACATAACCTTAAAATACAGTAATTAAGTGGAAGATTTTCTGTCACGGATCTGTCACTCACCAAACCTGACTGATCAAAACATAAAAATAACGAGACTTTATGCTGTAAATTTCAGTCCATCTGCATTTGAAGAGCCCGGAGCTGCTGTGAAACAAAGAACCAAGCGTTTGTACGCATTTGTGTGTCACAAAGGTGCACGGAGCTAAATCAGAACTAAATTAGTTGGTACTGGTGGTATCTGTGTAGGTTTGCAGAGCCAAGGATGATTATTATTCATCTTCATTCATCTTCAACACAGATGCTGAATCAGTCTGGGATAAATTATTCTGTTGCTGACAAAGGAAAACTCCCAAACTTGAATCGCTCATTAAAAGAGATGCTGGATGGCAGCAAATGTTGAAATTTGTGTGGTGGGAACAGGAAATACAGTACAGTATGATCTCATCCATCGCTTGAAACCAAGCTTTTGCTTCCTGACTATGGTTCTGCAGCTCCATAGGTGAGATCTCTAAAAATAACTGTCTCTCTTGACCAAACAAACATGCTTGAATATGCTGCAGCCCACGTACAGCAGAATACATAAGAATGATTAAAGTCTGTCTTAAACTTGCACAACTTCCATTCCAGCCACTTTTACTTGTCTCAACATAAACTGCTACTTTTACATGAAAGGAAGGCAGCAGGCATTAAAAGCCCAACAGCAGCACCGCATTTCAAAACATAATTGTCAGTTGTGATTTGCTTCTGTGCAAACAAACAGTGAATTACTGATGGAGGTAAAGGTGATGCCGACATGGCTGCACCTTCCCAAACTCCCAGGCTTTAGATTCTGTCTGTATTACAGCAACAAAGGTCTATTTTTAAAAAAAAAGTAACATGTTTTTTTTTTGTAAAGCCCACCTCTGCTGCACCTCAGTGCCAGGATGAGTGGCAGACACAGGAAATGTGTGAGAATCAGAGAGAACTTCACCGCTCTTCCGCTTGATTAAGAAATCCTCCTTTGCTTTAAAAACATAACACATGAAATGAAGAACACCCTGAGAAAATGTAAGATTCCTGAGATGTGAAGGAAACACAACCGAGCCCTACTTTGTTAACTGCTCCATGCCTCACATGCAGAAGCTAATTAAAATTTAATGTGGAACCACAGCGCTCTGCATTCTATTCATTTCCATGGCGCACTCACAACAGAAACATAAAGAGGAGCCATGAGGCACGGCACCGGTGCGCTTCTCTGCTTCCAGCCCTGCGAGTGTCGCCGGCGTAACGAGGAAAATAGGGCAGCCATGCGCTCCGTCGCTGCACACGAGGTGCACAGACGCTGATCAAAACGCCAGTCTTCTGAAACTTATTTATGAGCGCTCAAAATAATGATAAAAAAAACCGACAGGTGTGTTTTCTTTCAGGCAGTTAAAAGGAGGATGGTGATGGCTGCCGAGTGTCAAAGCTGCACATTCATAACTTTTATGTTTCCGTGTGCGTCCGTGTGTTCTGACAGCTGTAGCACTTGAACACAACTGGTTTGGCTATTCAAAAATGTTGCCATTAACTGAAGCCTAGCAGATCCTGCTGCATTCCCGGTTTAACTGAGCTGAGGAACAAAGACGGCGGCATCATAACCTCAGCACAACATACAGTAATTTCCCATGGATGTTTCTGAGGATAATCACCACTTTGGGCCAAATAGTGCTCAGGCTGATGCACAAAGCTCTTTTGTTTTCACCCAGACATGGTGGATGTTATTCACTTTGCAGATGGGGGTGAAAGAGAAGAGGTGAGGCTGCTGCAGATACCAGACAGTTCTTCAGGGACTAAGCTGCCATTTTTGGGAGGTGCAACTCAAGCACGTAACAACAGTCCAGCACCAGATGCTGAAGGGCTGACCATTGAATTTATGACTTCTGCTCACTTCCAGATCTGAGACACAGCAACAGACAGTTCCCCTCTGAAGCACGGCCGTGCCGCCATCTTAAATTGTCTCCTTGGATTACCATGGTAAAGGTCACGTTTGGCATGTCCATGAATAAAACAGGAGCATGGGTTGCAGTTAAATTAAGGTAGTTCGGCCAGAGAGCATTTTCTCCTTCTGAAAGGCAACAACACCAGAGCCATCACCACAGCTGGATCTGACCTTTCATGCACAAGTCCCCCATTTATCTCCAAAGTCACGATCAGGCCAGGGCGAGGGGTTACAGGAGACAGGCATTTCACCCTTTCCAGCATGTCGCTCATGCGGCACAACAGCAGCTTCTCTGCTCCTGCAGACTTGATTTCATGATGCTGCTCTGAGAAATGTCACAATGGATCTTTTTTTCAGATAGAACGTCTTCACATTTTCTGGCACCTGGATCCTGCTATTAATGTATGAAGTCAGTGAAACACAAGGAGACATCTGAGTCAACAAGCAACGACAAGGCCCTGGAATCCCTGACGGATGCACCTCAGGCCGTGTTTATGGGATTGTGCCACCACTACGGATCTGTGACATGTCTGAAAACATCAATTCGAGGGGTTAAAAAACCAAAATGGCAGCAAATGGATCACACTGTCACCATGACAATGGAGGAGCTGATGATTGATTAGCAGTTTTTTGGTGTTTGGACCCAAGATGATATTGAGGTAAACAACCCCCCCCCAAAAAAAAAATATTACAACGCCGCCTAGTGGTCAATCCTTGTGTCAGAAAGAATCTGACGTTAATATCAACGTTAAAATATATGCATATGATTTTTTTGGCAAGGTAGAGAAGCCCTGTGTATTAATCTGCTCTGTTGCTCCGCCATAGCCTCAGCACCTCCACACTGTGTGCCCACGAGGAAGCCTCTCAGGTTTCTGAGACAGGCAGAAAATAAAAAGCAACGCATGACAGGCTGGAAGAAACAAAATTACACCAGTGCCAGGGCATGTTTTCAATATGCCATTGGCAGCAGAGACAGGCAGGTTTTAGTTACTTGTGATAATTTAATACTTTAAATTCATTGGCTTTAAATTTATTCTTTCAGAGATGGAAAAAACAAATTAAATATGGTGTTGACTGAAACTAAAATCCAACCACAGAAGACAAGAGTATTCTGACCACTGACCTGCGATTTCTAACAGCTGAGATGTCAACGGATAGATCATGTGTGGAAACACGACCACAGATTTGCTCTCAAATTCCAAGCAGAGTGATGAAGAGTTGAGGTAAAGCTGTAGGATTCTCTGTTTACTAAGCCTCCGAAGAAAGCTACAGATTATGATTCTCTAGGAATTGTCCTTAAGTTAATAAGTAATATCAGTGAAGACTAAAGTCCACAGCACATTGTAGCACTGGAGAGGACCCCATCCATATTTATATCCTCCTTTTAAATTAATAACTTACTACAAGAGCAGAGAGATCAGATGTGATGTCACATTTTTGAGAGTCCAGCACTAAGTAGTGTAGATATAAACCTGGTTTTAATAAATCCTCCACTTTCCTGGATTCATCTCATGAAAACTTTGCTTCTTTAATTATATTAAAAGGTAGAAGTTTGGATGTAAACACTCTTCTATACATGTTTATCCGTGGAGTTGGCACCCGGGTTCAGTTGTGTCTATTAGGAGGTTTCAGGACACATCTGCTGAATGAAAGTGTCACTGCCTCAGAACATAGTCCCCACTGAGCAGGGAAGCCAAAATAAATCCCCAAACTATTACGCATGGACTCTTTCTGGTCCTGATCAACAAGAAAGAACTCTTCACTGCACGTCTTCATCAAGACCTCCTCCTCCTCTGTGGGTTGTCGCTAAAATGTGATTTTAAGTGTTTCCCTGCAGACTGGTCATGACCACACAGCCTCCTCCATCCTAATTAAACTCGGCCTAATTACGCACGAAGCGGTCATCAAAACAAAAGCCACAGCTCCTTTAAACTTCGTTCATTTGAAAGGGAAACACGTGAGGAGTTAAACAAAAAAAAAGAAAGAAAGAAAGAAAAAAGAAGCTCAAAACACACACGTCCGCGCACACACACTGGCATGCGACCCGACACTCCCCTTTAAAACACGCAGCGGCGCGCTCAAGCCGCCTGACCAGCGCTGTCCAGCCGCCCGAAGCAGCCAGTCTGCTCCACTTCTGCTCCCGCGGATGCGTGCAGTCTCTCGGACTTGGTGGGAGGGGGGAGAAGTTTCCCCAAAGACAAGCTTGGATCTTAGAGAGACGATGCCTTCTTCCCAGAGCCCAGAATCGCCGTCTGCTCTGTGGATTTGCTGAGTTTCTTGATTTCCTCTTCTTCAAGTTCTTCATTCGGACTGGGGGGAGATTTTTGAGCCAGAGGATGCTCCCACAGGTCACCCGGATTCTCTACATCGTATCTTTTTGCTGTTTCCAAGGAGGCTTGATCAGGTAAGGCGCACCAGCCTCTGTTTCCTCCGGCAAACCTTCACATCAGCTGCTTCACCGTAAACTTTTCCTGCAACGGACTCGATCCTCCGGCTGCCCCCGTCGTTTCACCCACTTTATTTGTTTTGAAACCCTCCCGGCGATCACCTTGTATTTGTTGCCGTTGTGGAAACGAAAGCGGGTCCGAGCAACCTTCAGCTGAACATCCATTAGTCAGGTGGTGCCTTTCAGACAGTTTTTACGCTCAAGTACGCGTGGCTGCGCTTAAAAGAACTGATTTTACGCATTTTAGTGACAAGCCGACTGAAAAACAAACGCAACGTTTTAATCTATTAGAAAAAAAATTAGAACGCGTGTAAACAAATTTGCATTTGATGTCAAACACACAAAAATATCCCATTGAAATCCGTTAAGCAGCTGTGGAACCTCTGCTGCACCTCCAGTTTAGGAGATGTTTCACTTTATCACTAGATTAATGTCAGATATATTCATGTAATAACTGATTCAAGGCCACTTGCTACTCAAGAAAAGCCAGAAAAGTCTGTTTGTGTGTCATTGAAACAGCCTCCCCCTTCTCCACCTGCCTCTTTTCCTCCCCACCTCATCATCATGTCTCCATTTTGCCCTTCCACTGACAACACCTCCAGACAGCCTGCTGCTTCTGTCCTCACCCATCCTTCCCTGTATCCGTCATGGCGGCACAAACTTTTATTTTGAACGCTCTCCTTATTTCATGGCCTGCCGACCTCAGGTGTCAGCGGAAGGGAATTAAGCCCCGCATAATCCTGCAGCGGAACTGAGCCACCACTGTGAGTCCAGGGGCGAGGAGAGCGGCTCTCAGCCCCGAGAACCGCCAACTGACAGAGGAATGAGATGCTCCCCCACCACTCTCTGTGTGTGGGGGAGCATCCACAGAGGAGGGCAGGCAGAGTCTGATGGAGGTGTGGAGAATTGGGGGGGGGGGGGGGGTGGTCAGCTGGAGAGGGAAAAATTGTAAAAGGAGCAGGCTGGGATGAAGAAAAAGAGAAGAAACCGAGCGGGTGATTCGTTTAGCTTGAGGTAGCTGAGATTAATAAAGTGGAAGCTGGCGCCGGGAGATGGAGAGAAGTGGATCTGATTGGAAA
The DNA here is from genome assembly GCA_016586285.1 of Arothron firmamentum. Taxonomy (NCBI): domain Eukaryota; kingdom Metazoa; phylum Chordata; class Actinopteri; order Tetraodontiformes; family Tetraodontidae; genus Arothron; species Arothron firmamentum. The sequence goes on from BJFM01001777.1 coordinate 30,963, forward strand.
GCGAAGATAAGGTGGAGCGTAAGGGCAGTCGTGGTGGTGGTGGTGGTGGTGGTGGAAGGAGGGGGGTGTTCTGGGAGATCTGAAGGGGATTGTCGTGTAGTAAAGTAGCTCACATGAGAGAGCGGAGGGTAAACCAGCATGAACATCCAGGAGGAGATAAGAAACAGGGATGAAATGGTTCATGAATAATGTCTGAATGAGTGACTGTTCCTGCTTCCGCTGTTTAGCTGCGTGGGTTTTCTCTGCAGGCTTCATCTGCAGCTTCATGGTCATTTTAAAGCAGAAATATTAGTTAAGACAACAAGAGAAGATGTTAAAGGAGGGGTTTTTTTTGTTTGTTTTTTTAACCTGAATCCCAACCTGGAAACATCAGACACCAAATCTCTTCATCTCTGTTCATATACTCAAGAACATTTGTTTAGCATCTTCACATCGGCAAATTAAACATTATTCCTGATAGGCCATCCGCTTTCCCACTGCACCGGGAGGATCTTTATGCCTTTATGGATTAAAGAGCCGACAGCACTGTTGTAGCCTCACTGCTTTCTGATGGTTATCTTGCTGAATCAAGGTTGTTTTTTTTTTTTTCATTTTTGTTTTTTATCTTAATAACCACTAAATGAGATTTTATTTTCATCAAAATGCTAAACAGTGAATCAGTTATCAGCCATTCAACACCTGAATTCAGCTCTTCCGAGTTGCTGAGAGAGGAAAGAATTTTCCTGTGATAGTTTCTAATTAAATTCCAATGGCAGTCCCAGCTGCTCTTTAAGTATCAGCAACAGAAACAGTGTCTGGAGGCGAGTAAATAGTGGAGGAAAACAAACACAACTTGTCTTCATTTTAAATCATTCACGAGCCATTGAGAATGGGCCTCATCTTTTGGAGACAAAGGAAACTTTTGAAACAGATAAAGCATTGTCGAACCAAAGGATTTATGGTGGCACCGCAGAGTTAAACCAGCATTAGCTGGAGATTTCACCTTGAGTCACAGACGCTCTGGGAGCTCTACACTCGCCTGATACGCAGGAAGACCGCTGATGAGTAAAGAAGCATGAAAGAGAGGACAGATGGGGTGGTTAGGTGACCAAAACATGAACACCAAGAGACCGTTAGTACTCCATGGCAGCCGCGCACAGTTCTTTCATAAAAGATCTAAAAAATCTACTCTTCGAATTCAAAGAGTTTTATTTTTGTTCTGTTTGGCTTTAAACTCATTCAAGGATTAGTGAAAAAAAACATCTCTGTCCCCTCTCAAAGGGATGCCTGTGTCCTTCAACAGCTTTGATGTTGTGTTAATGTGTCCCTGTGAGCACAAACTCACCGCAACGAGCTAAACAAAGCTCCCTATCCTTCCTCTTCATGTAAGTATTTGTGTTGAATAAAGGAAGCTGTCTGAAATCCCTGACAGGAGAGCTGCATGCGACATGGAGCTCCTGATGGCCTCAGCGGGCTTTACATTCACATGGGGGATGAGCAATGGCCCAGTGATGGCCTCTGTCATGTGTCCAGTGATTGGCCCCCACCTGAGAGATGTAGCCCATGCTTTCCAGCCCATTTCAGTCACATATCACATGACCTCGCTCTGTGGCCTCTGCTAACACGCAACAAAGCTGCGTTACCGTTGGATGTGGGCAAAATGGCTGCTTTTAACCCTACAAGACACATTCCTTCTGGATGTTACTCACAGTCCCTGACCCTTTTTGCAGCATGTGTTGTTACCACTAGATGACAGGAAATCTTACACGCAACAAAAGCATTAATAGATATATAGCAAATAAAAGCAAACATAAGTGATGCAAGTCCTCCACTCCTGAAAAATGCATAGGAATCAATTTTCTACACATTCGGTGTCTCATAAATATCCAGGTAACAATGTAAGCGACTCAGTGTGGAGGTAATGCGATTAAAACGTCTTCTCCGCTGCTCTTTTCTGGCTCCAGCAGATTAAAAGGACCTATTATTGACTAGAGCAGCACTTTGGCCGAGCTTCTCTCTGGGTCATTATGTTGTCTGCAATTAAGAGCATGAAGTGGAGGAACATTATGAACCCTCCATCATGTCATTATGTCTGACTACTTGGTCCGTAAGGATTTATCACATTTCTGTTTGGAGAACAGAAAGGCTGGCTCATGAAAGCCAAACCTTGTTATAAAGGCGCTGACAGAAAGAAGAGGTGAGTAAGCAGAGTCGGGCCAAAGCGCTGCATCACAGGCCATTAACCACTGTAGCTGTAATCAACTGGTCATTACAAACCAAGGATTTGCAGCCTGATGGCAGGAGCATTTAGCCTTTTTATACCTTAAAAAAAAACTCAGTGGTGTCAATCTGTGTGATGCAGAAAAGATAAATGAATAATTACCAACCAGTAATTAGTCACAGTAGATTTTACTATTAAACACGAGACCATGTTATCATACCACCCTTCAGCTACACGTGCAGCCATCAAACGTTTGTAATAAAATGGTAAAATATGGTTCATTCTAATGCTTTGCTAATAAGCACTAGCCAAGTTTGGGGGCATATTTGGGGGTAAAGTTAGATTTAAAAACATGTCTGGTTCCATTATAAGTGACAGGGCTGCTTCCTTCTGTGGTTGTAGTTATTTCACAGTCATACTTTCAGTGTATTTACGTTCTACTGTAACAGCGAAGGAGCTGACATACACAGCTTTGTATTAACTGTTAGACATGCAGGCTGACATTGATGGGTGCCCGGGTGCCCATTACCCACAATGCAAAGCTGCCCTGAAGGTGAAACTCCACCAACGTGCTGATCAGAGGCCGATGGTTCTCTCTGTATTAGCTAGATGACCAGTTGTCCTTGGAAGGTGAAGTGCAGCACTAATGACATTAGAGTCCTCAAAGTTTAAAAAAAAAAATGCTGACTGTCACAAAGTAAGAGGTTATTTTTGGTTGTATTTTAGTGCTGAGAGCCAATATCCACAAAGACGCAAGTGTGACAGCTTATGCTCTTAATTGCTAATGTTCTTGTCTTTGGTCTGCGGTAGGACGATGGAGGAGAAACCCACAGGTGAGGTGAGAACATGCTCAACACAGAAGAAACTGAACCAGAATTAAACACAGAACCTTCCTGATATGAGTCGACTGGTCTAACCCCTGACCCACCAAGGAGTTAATCCCACAACTCTGCAGCTGCTCAGATTACTAAGTATCATTAGCGTCATTAGCAAACTAAGGGTTCTGTAGCATTTTATCCATCCAGATGGAGATTTTTGCAATTAACCGGGTGCAGCAGCCATCTTTGTGTGCGTGCTGCTTATGATTTATCTATCAAGAGCCATCAGTCTGTTGTGCAGACTGACAGCTAAACCCCTGTAGCACAGCTGGGCCATATCTGTGTGTGAAATAAAGTCAGCTTTCTCCCCTCTCCCCTTCAGCACAGTAGCAGCTCCGTAACCTCTGGGGTCAGAATGAGAAAGCTGCCAAATGTCACTTCATCTGTAAGCAGCTAATGTTAGCGGTTAATAACCAGAAGGAACTAGGAAGGAAGGTGTTATTGAAGGATAATACCAGATATGGAGGAGGAACCAGCTTAGCACAGCTGATGCAGCAAATGGCAAACACAGGAAATGGATTATATTAGCTGGAAATGACCCGCAGGTAGCAGGAAAACAAGCATGTGTCACCAGAGGATGTGATTTATACTGGGACTGATGGGAGCTGACACCTCTCTCCATATTCATACAGATGTTTGGTGAAAATGGAGGACATTAATCATCAGAGCCGAGTGGTTACAGATTCTAATTACATGTTCACTGTACACTGACTGTTTTCTGTTGGGATGGAGCAGAACAGATTTCCCAGCAGATGGGGACGGAGTCGCTCGCTGGCGAGACCCTCCTCGTATGAGAAATCCCACATTTCATTATGTCATGCTAGCAGGGCGTTCACCTTGTGGAATCCATCCCTGCATTTCATCACCTTGACTCCCGTCCATGCAGGAGATCAAAGCGGCAAGTGCGCTGTTTTATAATTTCAACTGTGCAGTTGTGCGTTCTTTTGTTATCACGCGCGAAGCCGTGCCTTATTGGCCAAATGGTCCAAGTTTTAACGCTCTAAAGTAGCAAAAAAAAAAAAAAACGCGCTTATGCGTTCAGCAGCTCACGGCTGTGAGGGAATAAAGCTGCGGTCCGTCACGAGCCTGGAAGCAGACACATCAAAGTAATCCTTTGCAGTCAGTATCTGAAATTCTGCTAGCTGTGCTTCAGAGACTGACAGGAAGCAATCTGCGCTGATAAAAGATCTTCGATGTGGCTGGGGTGGCCTGAATACTGAAGAGCCTGGTGGAACATCTGGAGGAAGGGCTGGATTCCTTTCCTGTTGGGGGGTAGAAAAATCCCACTTTGTCAGGTTTATCACTGAGATTGTAATGCAATCTGCCATTGTTGGAAGCCTTTTATTTGATTGATTAAGCTTCAGGGGCAGCTAACAGGAGACAAATGCCGAGTCTGTCATGTACAGTTAAATATTTCTTTGCTGGTGCTAGTCTGGATCGTGAGGAGGACCTTGGGTGAATCGCCGCTGATTCGAGTGTCACAGATGAGTTACGTAAACCACGATTGCCACTTGATGGTCTCTTTCACTGCTTATTGTCAGTATGATAACCAATTCTGAATTCATTACTTTCCTTTTGATTGTCAGGTTTTTAGCACTTTGCTAAAGGTCACATCGGTCATGATCGTAACCACCATTACAGTAAAACCATACTGGTTTTGACGTTTCTCCTCTAGGCTTTTCTCATTCATTATAGTCCATGTTTTTTCTCAGTTTACCTCATTTTGATTGACCTTTACACCTTCTAAATATGAGGTCATCATCCTGTTGATGTCTTTTATGGTCTTCACACTCATTTTAGCAAATTGTTGAAAAAAAAAAATTAAGTAACTACTTCAGAAAATGTCTGTTTTAATACATCAAATGATCAAAGATTATTTAGGCTATGTGAGAAAAGCATGGATCTGCCTTTGAGCTGTAGTTCATGGTACCCACATCATTACTGTGGTACAAGCCTGAAAACATCATGTCTGCTTGTAACGCGAGACGATGATCCTGGTTTAAGGACCACGCTGCAGATTACTACACGAGCAATGTAACACGGGTTAATCTACACACAGTAAAGCCAGAGTTGGTGTTAAAACTAGCCCAATAATGCTACCAAATGAAAGATCAAAGACAAGACAGAAAACTGCAAATGAGCTTGGTGGGTTCGCCCAAGAATTTTGGGGACATGATGTCCTCTTCTAAGCGGAGCAGGACACTGTAGGTTGGAAGTATGAGTCAGTGATAGATGAGAGCCTTGAATTCACCCGACCAGTTATCAGATGGTTGATAAGCACGTTCTGCAACACTCAGTGTAAATTATAGTTCAGAAAATTGTCTTCTGCTTCGAGTTCAAAGAAACAGACGCACCATCCACTTGCTGGTGTTTCAGTCAATTCCAGGGTCCTGAACACACACTGTACAGACCTGTCGCTGGTCAGTGATGTTGGTTAAAGATAGTTGATAATGGATAAGAGAAGGTCTCTGGTTATGTTGAAACAGAAGACTATGTGCTGACGACCCTCTTTTCTCTGAAATGGAGCCTTTTCACTTCAGGAATGTCTGTACGTGTCCATTTCTGAGGTGTCCCTGTACAGGGCCGACAGTTGTCATGTCATTCAAGACAAATTCTTGACAGTTGATGACGGCAGCCCCAAATAGTGTTCTGCAAGGACCCCATTAATCATCCTGGGACAACATCAGCCATCAGATACTGTAGTACGAGGATCCTCGGGGCATTACACACAAAAAAAGATTGGAATTTGTGGTCTGTGCTTGGATCAACCATCAGTTGTCATGGTATTGTTAATGGTTTAAAATGTGTGTTCTGTCAATCACGCCAAAGACAAATAAATAACCAAAGAGCAGTTTTGTTGATGATGGCACCTCCTTGCATGGATACTTTAGGACTGTCCAAAAAACATTAAGATTTAGCATTTTCTCTGCTCCATGCAAAACATTTCATTTCTTTGCAGCGTGCTGTGAATTGATAAAGGAAAGTGCTCAAAAATTTGGCTCTCAGAAGTTTTTGTACACATAAACAGATTGTTGTGATATATATGACCAGGGGGTCGTGCTCCCTCCGTTTTGCTCTGGTTTGTTTTGCAGCTGAATAAAAAGGATTCTCTGATGCTCAAATGGAAAGGTCAGCCTAATTAAATGTCAGCAAAGAGCAATTTAATCATTGAGCAAAGAAGGTATTCAAGGGCTTGGGGAGGTACTTTCATTTGCACTTATAAATTTAGTCAATAGAAGCTTGAGATATAATCCTTAAATCTCAAATCTCCGTCTTCAGTGAGATGTAATGATTTCAAAAAGTGCACATAATTTGTTGATGAAGACATCTTTTTCCAACTTTCTCCAGCGCTTTCAAACAAGTCAGAAGTCTTTTTCCTTTAGATGAGAGCCTTTGATGTGCCTTGATTGTCAAAGGCTCTCCGTCTTCCTCTGTATATTTAAGCAGCGGTGAGGTGTCCACTTTGATATGCGAGGTGATGTTTGCCCTGAGGGGAGGCTGAACCATGCATCTTCTCCCACAGCTGAGGGTGAGAAGTTCAGCTGCAGACCTCAGTGTGAAGAGCAAACACTCCAAAAAGCACGTTCATACAAGTACAATGATTCCTTTTAATTGTATTATTTTACAGTGTAATACTGCACTGTTTATGCACAGCATGGGGTTGAAAAAACAACATCTACTGGACTATATTTACTGTATATCTGAAAAACGGGACAGCTGTGATGAGCCGCTGTGTCAGAACGCATTTGCAGATCTCCACTGTAACATCCCTACTGTCAGAGATTCTTAAAATCTACACTGCTGCTGAGAAAACATGTAATTTATTCGTGTAGAACAGTATTTATTATTAATTTAGCCCATGATAAATGCAGTTTTGCCACTCTCGAGTAAAAAAAACAGACGCACTGCAGGGTTGAGTCCAGCCAAAAAGCAGTGGGGTGGAATTACCGGAGCAGGGAGAGTGATGCAAAAACACTGAGATCTCTGCACAGCTCCTCCGGGGGAAAAAAAAAAAGTTGCAAGGTACTCACACGTGGCACCGGCAGGGCTGCTGAAGGGGTAGAAACTAACGAAATGGAAAGTTTGCAGAGAAAGTTTGTATTTTATTATTTATATGATTGAATGGGCATTGGGAAAAAAGATTCCAGCAGGCAAACGATGACGTCATCCAAATATTTCAAAAGGAATTTGCAGGTGAAGAGATGATGTTAGAGCAAAAACAACACTTTTCTATCACAGTTGCAAAATCAGTACCAGCTGGAACTCCTGCAACCAGGACTTTTTTATGTGAAGAATGTTTTTGGCATTTTCTCTGTTTTCCCAAGGGGTTTTCTGCAGTGTGACATTTGTGGAACACCTGATCATCAATCTGTCACATCTTAAGTCTGGCTGAGCCGTCATAGGTGAAAAGCACAAACCAGGGACATGTTTACCTCTGAGCAAAGTTTACATCTGAGGAAGCTTTTAGTTTCCATCACTCAGCACCTCATTTCTCCATTAGTACGATGTTTTTACACTGACACTCCCTCCCCCACTGCCTTCTCCTGCACCGACCGTACTCCACCTTCTCCTTGACTGTTTCTGGAATATTCTCTTTTATTTCTCTGTTCATGCTTTCCCCTGTCACCTGGCTGGTGTCAGACTGAGCTCCTGTAAGGAGGAGATAAAGCCCCCCAACAGGGCCGGGCCACAGATGTCGCCTTCAGACTTCCTGGACAAGCTCATGGGGAGGACATCGGGATACGACGCCCGCATCAGGCCCAACTTCAAAGGTACGCTGGGTACAGGCAGACGCCTCATCCACCCAAGGGAGATTTTCAATTACAATGAGAGAGGGGGGAAAAAAAAGACTGCCTTTTTTTTTCTTTTAAAGGAAATGCAGCTTTATTTAGTTACAATTCTTTAAGAGTTTATTTTTTCAGGAGTGAATTCACAGAAACATAATTTTGCATGTGGCACATGCAAAAGTTTACCCCTTTCAAAACATCACAGGAATGTGACTTGTGGTCTTTGGATGTAAGATTTGGAATTGCAACAGTTTTACAGCAAACACGTGTTCATCTTTTGCGCTGTTTGCGAGGAAGAAACCATTTTAGCCATGTGACTCCAATGAGTTGAAGTTCAAGGCTACGTTAGGGATTAAATTTACCTTGATGGTCGGGATTTTCTGGTGGGGACTGACTAGATACAGTGCAATAAACTGATATGTTATTGATATTTTAAGTCAACTGTGTTTCTGTCTTCAGGCCCACCTGTGAATGTCACCTGCAATATTTTCATCAACAGTTTTGGCTCCGTCACAGAGACTACAATGGTAAGAAACCCTCAGTTTCTTCCCAAAAGAATCTCAATCCCCCTTGCTTGAAATGGTCCATTTTTTCCATCCATCTTTTTTTTGCTCCATTTTCTGTTTCTGCTGAACCCGTTCACCCGTTTGTGTTTTCTGAGACCGTAACACTGCAACCTTGAGAGACCAGTGGGTCACTGACATGCTGATAATAAACTGTCCGCTCTGCAATTAAAATGGAAAACTGGGAAAGTGAATAAAAAGGAGTGTGAGAGCGAGGACAAGGTTTGCACAGAGGCGTGTGCATCCACAGTGTTGCGTCTGCTGGGTCAGCACAATGCAGCCATGAACCTTTGAAAGAGACCCTGGGTCAGACCCCAGATCAGCCCCCAGATCAACAACACTAATTATATCATTGTTTGCACAAGCCAGCTGTGCTTTTCACTGTGATAAATGCCGTGTACAAAGAAGCCAAAAACAATACCCCTGATTAGTCCTGAAATGTAATTACTGTGCGCTGGCTGAAGGGCAGCACCTGGAATCACTCCGGTTGCTCTAGCTACCTCTGATTTTCTTTAAAATGTCTATTTTATTTTCAAAATGAGCAATTACTTGTAAAAAACACCTAAATTTTCCATACATTTTTCCCACCTTTTTCCCAGGACTACAGGCTTAACGTGTTTCTGCGGCAAAAATGGAACGACCCCCGCCTGGCTTACAGAGAATACCCCGACGACTCTCTTGATCTGGACCCCTCCATGTTGGATTCCATCTGGAAACCAGATTTATTCTTCGCAAATGAGAAAGGAGCCAATTTCCACGAGGTCACCACAGATAACAAGCTGCTGCGGATTTTTCAAGATGGCAGCGTTCTGTACAGCATCAGGTGCGTGAGATGATTCTTCCTCAAATGGAGCGAGGAGGGGGTGCGCAGGGAAATGATTTCCAATCAATCTAATTTTGATGAGCCTGTGTGGTTTGTAGCCTCTTTTCATCGCTGACAGGTGTGTTTCCTGGTACGTTTTTCCTCTTAATGTTACCTGTTCAGAGGTGTTGGTCTGAATAGAGCGGTTCTGCCTCACAAACGTCATCATTTAACACTACGACCAGTTTGCTGGTCTTCACCAGTAACTTTACAACTGCTGGGCTTTTGAGACAGGGATATTAAATCAGGAAGTCACTATAAAGCGCTTTTCTTGCTTTTTTGCTACTTTTCCTCACCTGTGAATCTTTCTTCCACCTTTTTGTGCCTTTGACATTTCTCTGTTCTGGTCTGTTTTGTCTGTCTCAGGCTGACTCTTATCCTTTCCTGCCCTATGAACTTGAAGAATTTCCCAATGGACATTCAGACCTGTACCATGCAGCTAGAAAGCTGTGAGTCCTCTTTCTTTGCCTGACCTCTCTTTTTATTCCTTATTTGCTGCTATAGATTTCACAGAGTTGTGTCAAATGTGTCACATTCAGATCTTTGTTTTAGTTCTGACATTTTCACAATGTATTTGGGAATGATAACAAGGCCTTTTAGGTTTAGTAACGTCAGACATCCATAGCTGCAGCTGGCTAACTGGCAACCTGGATGCGGAAGCACTCATGATTAGGAGACAATGACATCAACGTTACTTGTGAGCGGCCACTTTGCTTTTAAAATAAGAGTAATCTGGCTGGACTACTGTTGTCAGCAATGTAAGTATTTAAAATTAACATTCCCTAATGTCTGGTGACATCAGGGCAGAAATTTTCCTACATACCGCTCCTTTAAAGGTTGGTAGCAAAACACCGATCAAACGTTTTTTATTAAACCTGGAAAAATATAGAAAAATCAAATCATTAATTTTTCTTCCTCAATGAAAAACAGCTCTCCCTGTTTTGCTCTTCCTTTGCCTTTAGCAAAGTTATTGAGCTTTTCAACTCCTTAAACCAATATCTAGGATATAAATAATCAAACTTTCATTTTGTGTGTCCCATTTATTATATGTAACCCGCCCCCTGGAGCCTAGAGGTGACCTAATTTCCCATTAAAAGCGACTAAATAGAATCAAATCCAACTGCAGGCCTGGTGATCCTATTGTTGCTGGTCTCATGTTGGCATTTGACAGCAGCACAACACTCGAAGGGCTTTTCACCTGGATGAGCGGACGTCGCATGTTGCACCGTGGAGATGGCATTCAGAGGCGAGAGCGAAGGGGGTTGATGGGATCAGAAAGAGAAGAGTTATCTTTAGGGTTTGAGGGAGTCGGCCAAGACCAATCTTCTTTTCCAGCCTATCATGCCACGGGCTTATAGAGCCGCAGAAAGAGAAGCAACAAGCCGTTTCTACTGCATCCCCACACATCAAAAGTCTCATGTGCAGCTGATAGCGCCTCAGTTTGCCTTCAGCTGTCAGGATCATATATCCTCACACTTGCTGGTAACTTATATATTTAAAGAGCTTGAATACCAAATCTAACTGGAGCAGTTTTAGCATGCCGACTGTCAGCGCAGGAACAAGCTGAACCACGTCTCCGCGATGATGTCATGTGACAAACGGCCTGTCTAAACCACTCCAGACAACCCACCTTGTGGTTTTATTGCACCCTGAAGGGTAAATCAGCCGTGGATTGAGTCCGCTGTGTTTTCAGGAAGTGTTGGTATTCTCCTCGCCTGTTGTGCAAATGACAGTTAGTTCACCTCCTGAGGAAAAGACGTGTTTCAGTGGATAAGTTACAACACGGTAACACCCTGAATAATTGATGCCTTTGTAACTCGGGGGTTAACGGAGAGCTGTGGCACGGTTGTGGCGCCTTGCATGCATTTTTAATAGACCGATCGTGGCACTGTGAGACACGCAACTCAGAGAGGAGCCATGAAACATGGAAGACAAATAATTAGCCAAACGATTAGACTTATTCTCCCCTGCTGTCAGAGATGCAGAGACATTCCTCCCTCGCTCTGTCACCTTCACAACGCGGCTGCAGCCATGTAGGGTGACCTTTTCTGTGACAAACATGCTGGCAGAGGGCAACCAGGAGCTCAAATATAACATTACATCACTGCCCTCTTCAGAGTCACTTTCTCCTTTTCTAATTAACAATGGCGGTTAACATTTAACGTCTGTACACCCTGTTCCAGATACGCTGTGCAAGATTTCTAACAGGATTTCTAAACATTTAGAGTACTGTGTTTAATAGAGAATGGCGTGTATGTTCTCTTTTTTATTATTTCACCATTATTAGCATTGTTTTCCTGAAAAATTCTCTTACAAAATGTCTGAACATATTTTAAAAATACTTTTTCGTTTTCTTGAATTCTGCTCTTAATATGTGACTGCTCTCTCATAGAAGGTGGAGATTGATTCTAGGAGAATCAGGCTTATCTATACACAAACCCGGGAATGTATGCGCAACAGAACACACGGCCTATAAAAATGCAGCAATAAACAGCAAACACGGGGGGGAAAGAACAACAGATGGCCACAGAAAAGAGAAAATGAAATTTGGCGTTCATTATCCACAAAAACTGACAAAATTCATCTCCAAAGGACATCAGCTCTGCTTAAATATCCTCTCCCTCCTCTTCGTTTTTATCATAGTCGGTTACACCATGAACGACCTGATCTTCGAGTGGCTGTCTAAGAACCCTGTTCAGGTGGCTGACGACCTCACCCTCCCACAGTTTGTGCTCAAAGAGGAGAAGGATCTGGGCTACTGCACCAAGTACTACAACACAGGTACGAACCGGAGCGTGACAGCCGGGTCGGTTGGTAGCAACCATCTTCTGTCTTTCTGTGTGCTGTCAGCTAGCAGGGACTTTCATTCCAACACTGCATTGCTTTGTGTCAACAGGTAAATTTACCTGCATCGAGGTCAAGTTCCACCTGGAGCGTCAGATGGGCTACTACCTGATCCAGATGTACATACCCTCCCTCCTCATCGTCATCCTGTCCTGGGTGTCGTTCTGGATAAACATGGATGCTGCACCGGCCAGAGTGGGTCTGGGCATCACCACGGTCCTGACGATGACCACACAGAGCTCCGGTTCTAGAGCCTCCCTGCCCAAGGTTGGTGTAGGGAATGCGTTTTATGAGTTTATGCCTGTTTATGTTTTCTGGCAGTTTCCAGATGACAAAAAACAGCTTCTCTGATCCAGAAGTTGTGCTACTGTGCAATCCAGAGTGTATTTTCCTTTAATGAGCATGTGTGTAAGAAAGGAAATGAAAAACAAAATGCCAAAGACAAAAAGGTCAACACCAGAATTAAAAACAAAAATCTAATAAATGGATTACAGCGCCAATCAGAAAGCTGTAGACTATACTGGCATTTGGATTAGATGTATCCCCACAAAAGTACATGATGTTGACATGTTTTTACCTTTAATTGCTGTGATTGCCTGGCAATACCTTCAAAGCAACGGATTTTCAGTACATTACGATTACCAAACATCGAAACTACGACGTTTCTCATGGAAACATGAGTGATGAGGGTACAGGACCTAATGTAGCTTCAGGATGCAATGTGTGACAGGGCAGTATCCTGACCTCCTCCACAGACTCTGAAATTTGACAAGTAATGCTAAAATGCTACATGCTAAAGTTTTTACAGCAACAGCAGCTATACCAATATTATCGCATTAGATCAGACACATCGGACCTTCGAGCCATTAAATTCTGATTTTGCTAGAATAACTTTCAGGTTCCAGAGTGGGGTGCTGACACCGACATGTAAAATACATGAGGGCAAGACACACGGTTGACGGGGGAATATCCTGGAAGCAGACAAGGGGCTGACTACTTCACATTGATTATTAATAATGTATGTTGAAAAACCCTGCAGATATTTCAGCCACTGCTGATGTTCCTCTATTAATGCTAACTGCTACCTGTACAGCAGAGGAGAACACTCCTGCCTGATCCATCAGCAGCTACAGATCGTCGCTGGACAGCTGCAGCGTTTAATACCTCTGCACCAGCAACCGTGACCAGAGGTCACGAGCACGGCTCAGGAGGGCCTGAGGGAACGTCTTTAAATGTGGCTCCACCATCCCGATCTGATTAGAGCCGGTCTAATACCAAGGTTCTAGTAACACAATCTCTGGAACACCTCGAAGAGTTCTGATCAAATTTAGTCCCCAGCTCAGCCTCGGAGGAGTCGTTTGATTTGGGCAGTTGAGTGTTATTCCCAGTCATCACACAGAGCCACAGTGTCAGTATTAAGGTAGAATGATGATATTTCGGTTGACACTGTGACCTCATGCCCATTCCACACACTTGAGTGTAATATCTCAGAGGGCCTGAAGGGAATTTCAGCACATCAGGAAAAAAACCAAACACCCCCAAGATAAACTGACTGGAGAATTGGTGGCAAAAGGTCACTCATTGAAGGCATTTATGGCCATAAACCTACAATCCTGACACGAATGGTGGAAATTCACTATATATTTATACATATATACTTCTGCTAATGTAATCCTCACATTTTAGTCATAATGGGCAGCAGGCCCCCACATCTATTGCTCGAAGTGCGTTGATGATTTGCTGTGACGTGAATGATCCGGTCAGGGCATCCCCCAAGTCTTCGCTGTGACCCAACATACATGTGTCAGCTGCCCGTGTCACACTGAGTCATTATAAATCTTGGCAGCAGAGAATGAAGAATAACAGGCAGTGAGCAGCGAACGCCTCATCCATTTTCTGTCCATTTCCAGGTGTCCTACGTGAAGGCCATCGATATTTGGATGGCAGTGTGTCTCCTCTTTGTGTTTGCCGCCCTGCTGGAGTACGCAGCCGTTAACTTTGTCTCCCGGCAGCACAAAGAGTTCATCAGGCTGAGGAAAAAGCAGCGGCAGCAGAGGATAGTGAGTACACATCCAACAGACCTTCTGGCTCTTTGCATTTTCACATCAGGTCACATTCCACCCGCCAATCCTGCAATGATTCCAGAATGACAGGACAAAGCGTTCACAGAGACGTGAGCGGTCTGCCTGCATCGAGACAGGATGGGCTGAGTTGTGGACTTCTCTTGTCCACATCATTGGTGTAATAACTCCCACTGAGATGTTTGTTGTTGGAGTATTGATGCATTGACCGATGTACATGGGATGTCTGCGCGGTGTTCTTCTGGAATTAATCCACCTCTAAGCGCATCATTATGATGCCACAACTACAAAAAGCATCAATATTCTACAAAAATGGCCCTTAAGAGGGTCCTAAATGAAAGTTCCTCTTTCACAGTTTAGTTCCTTCAGCCAAAATGTCTACAGTCATTTTTCTAAGAGGATGAGGGAAGATTAAGCAGATACCAATTAGCGTGGTATGGTATTATCGTATTACCAGTACAAGCCTGTCACCCAGAACTGGTGATGGCTTTTTCATCTCAACTTTTGTAAATTGTTATTCTGTTAAATCTAGAGAATAATTTATTCACCTCTCCACTTTATTATTTCTGGAAGCCCAGAGCAAGTGTCCTACAGATGGTTACCACCGTGGTATATGATGGCTTATATTAACAAGTGTAAAGAAAATATATCATCTTAACATCTGGATTAACAGTGGACAGTCATACTTTAATGTTACCCTTGTCTAAGAGTGCCAAATAGAAACTTAAACCAATATAGTCCACAATAAAGCAACTTTTGTTCTCCACAGAAGATAATCTGATAATTCATGCACAACAGCACAACAAGAAATAAACCATTAGCATTGAGCTGATAATGCACCACGTCACCTAAGGGGCAATTCATTGGTGGGCCCACACTGTGGTTGTTGGGGAGGAAGTGCAGCCATCAGAGCACAGGGGAACCTTCCATCGACTGTTAATGATCCAATTCAGATACCCACATCTTTAGAGGGCTGTCAGAGTTAAGCTACAAGTCTGTTAATATTCTCTTCAGAGGGCGATAGCAGCATCTCTGCCACTGCTAACAAAAGCACTTGGCGGTGCATCAAAGCAAAGTTATTTTGGTTTTATTAATCAGCATTATGAAAGGTCCATTATCCACTGACTCTTAGAAATGCTGGACAGGAAAGATAGAGATGAATTGTTATGATTAGCTCTGAAAATTAAAAGCTCATTCTTCCTCTTAATGACCTCGCCACACGATTACCCTCTTTGTGTCATGGAAACTTGAAAAGCTTGACTCAAGTCTCTGGGGCCTAATTTGAGTATCGTTGGAACCAAAGTACACTTAAACTTAAATTCTACACTTTTCTACTATGGTGATGTGCTACCGGAATATAATTATCAAACTGTATTTCATACAAGCAAATAGGAATAATTATTGATTTAAGACAAAATTGCTAGCTCCGTATATAGATTGATAAGAGACAGCAAAGCTAGTGTTCCCAGTTTACATTTTTATGTTATTCTGAAAGTCTTCAGCAACTCTTCAAACACATTCTGGAGCATATAAACCTCAGACGACAGCAGAAAGATGCATTTTCTCTGTGTTGGACTCTGCAGGAGGAAGAACTGCTCCGAGAGAGCCGCGGTTTTTACTTCCGGGGTTACGGGCTGGGCCACTGCCTGCAGAACAAGGATGGAACGGCTGCAGAAGGAGCCACCGTCTTCACTCAGACGCCCCCGCTGGCCGTGTACGACAAAGATGCGATTCACAAGCGCTTTGTGGACCGGGCCAAGCGCATCGACACCATATCCAGAGCGGTTTTCCCACTCAGCTTCCTCATCTTCAACATCTTCTACTGGGTCACCTACAAAGTGCTGCGGCACGAGGACATCCATGCAAACTTGTGAAACTCTGAACCAAAACTGCCTGTCAGATATGAATTAACCTGAGTGTCAGGAGGTCACGTGTGCTTCTACGAATCAGCACTCTAAACGTTGTGCTCAGGTGCGTCTTCAGGATCTCAGTGTGGCTTCAGGCTAGCCTTCTTTCTACACGGTGGTCTGACTGGTCAACAGAGACGGTGTCCCACTGATTCTGTCTGGGTGAGAGACACTGACTCGAATTTTGACACTACGCATCTTTGAATGAATGTTTTTGAAAATCTCTTTTTAATAAACACAGATTAGCCGGCGAGTGCGGAGCAGTAAATCTGTCAGTGTTAATGAAAGGGTGGCAATTCTACTTATAATGTATATACAGATACATAAAATGTATATAAAAACAACCTGTTCTGTTAACTGCACAAAGCACAAATGTGTATTTCTCTTTCTCTAAATTTAAATAAATTGTTATTCTGCCAGGAAAGCGTGAAATGATTTATTCTTTTTTTTTTTTTTTTTGGTTGGTGAATTCTGTGTTCTTTTGAAAACAAAGCTGCAATATATTTCATTGCTTTTTCGATTTCAGTTCTTTAATAGACCCCATTGATTAAATCCTGAGTGGGGTGGGGGAGGGGCAGTGCTGAGGTTCTGCGGCGCAAATTGTAAACGCTTGTTGGAATAATACAGTCCAACCTGAGTGGAAACGCTGCTTCTGCAGATGCGTTAAAGCAGGAAAGTGGAGGATCCCTGACTGCAGTTGATGAGGGCTGATTGCACATTGGTGCATTTCTGAAGCTAAAGTAGAGTTTTTTTACAAGAGGAGCATGATGGTCGTTGTAGATGTGGATGATGTGCTAACAAGAGATTTGCACAATGTGCCCCTCCCAAATCCAAAATGAATTTTAGAGCGTGAGACGGTGCCAGAGCGACTTATCAAGTCGAAAGTGAGTTCAGACTGAATCAAGAGAGCAATTAGTGCTGAAAAACTTGCTCTCTGATTGGATGATTCCAGGTTAATAAAACAAACCACCTCATTTTACTGCACATGAAAGAAAGCAGTTATGAATAATTGATCCAATTTCTGCTTTTAAATCAGGCCCGACCTTTGTGAAGGTGTCCCTGTTGTAACTAATGACCACAGCAACTGCTGAGTCATCATTTAAACTTTACTTAACTTTATGAAGCCCTTCCTAAACAACACAAACTGCTGCACGCTCACAGAAAGACCCAAGTTAGGAAATAATAACAATTTTAAAAATGAATAAAAAAAATAACAACAAACATTTCAAACCGAGCTAAAAGCAGAGAAGAAGAGTGTTCCTAAAACAGGAAGTAAATTGGTCGGCCTGGTATGCAAAGACAAAGGTCACCTCTCGATTTCTTGGTCTCTGGAATGACCAATGGTGACTGATGAAATAGTGAAGGAGCAGGCCAACATTCAAACACAGAATTTTAAAATCAAATCAGACTGGCTTCCAGGAAGACAGGATCTTCATCCGGACGACCAGACGGACACGCTGATATTCAAAATGCAGGGAAACTCCCAACGGTGTGATCGGTCCTAACAAACATGCCCTCGCAACCCTCAAACATTCACACGCACAAAAACACAAGCTCAGCACTGAAAATGCCTGATCAATAATATAATCCTCCAGTCACACAAGGGACAATAATGAAATGTATCAGAGTGGCTCTGGCTGTAATCCAGCCCCCCTCCACTCCCGACATTTTCCTCTATCTAAATGTCTAATTGAAGACCAGCTGCTGAGGAATTCTATTACATTACACTTTTAGGTCATCAGATTGGGTGTAAACGAACATCCTAAGGGAGGGAATGTGCGTTTGATAGCTGCTTGTCATCATGTCCGAGGGGTGCGCTCGCTATTTCCCTGGAGGGTGATCAGCGTGCTCTCCCACTCCTCATTTCAGCTTAATGTCAATGGTGCCCGAGCTAAAGCTGATGTGTGAGCTGGAGAGAGCGCCCCAGGACATGCAATCAATACCGCCGTCCCTTGAAGCGGCAGGGCACTCCATTCCCAACGCATAAAACGGAATCACACACGTGGACACAAAAATAACACTTCCACGTGCGGAATTTTCATGCTTAATAAAATTTTACAGCTTCAATCACTACACAGTTGTTTTCCTACAGTGGCTGTTGCTTGTTAAGGTGTTTCCAGTTTCATTTATAATGTCAGAACCAAAACTGTAGGCCTACCCAAGTCACATTTCTTATTATATATTCAATAAAAAGAAATACTTGAGACAGCACTACATATGTAAACATTAAATATATGATTGTAAAGAGATTAGCTGTTTGCTGCTGGATGCTAAAGTTTGCCTGCGCAAATAAACACTATTTTCAGCTGCATGTCTGAGACACTCCGAGCAGATGACGTTAGCTGTCGGGCTTACCGCCTGCTGCACGTACAGCCTTTGATGTTAAAATTAGCATGAACATTTCAATTAAAAGCATATGGGTGTATATGAACATAAAGGCAGCAATGCTTGGAAGAATGCAAACTGAAGTAAAGCTTGGAGCACACAGCACAATAATTTGCTGCGCGTATGCAGACGATGTTCACCGTAATCCCCATCTAATGCAGGTGATCAACTAGCTTCTTAAAGGATTACATGTATGAATTTTTTATTTAGCATTACGAATACTTGGAACTTTATCTGCACATTAGTTGTACGTAGTTGGGGCCAAGGGACGTGTAACATTAGGAAAATATGTCTCATTTCCAGAAAAGTATTGATATTTTTATATATGTCCACCCTTGGTAATTGGCGCGGGCACACGTTTGTAGAAAATATCATGTGGTTCACATTTCTGCTAATCCCTTACTGCACTTCCGCATTTCTGTGATTCCAACATCTGAAAGAAGCCCTACAGCAGGAGCTGAGTCTACACCCATAATGCCTATAAGTTTCTTTTCTTTGTGCGCCGACAGGAAAAATATATCCTGTCCTCATCCCTCAGCAGAGAGAAGACCAAACAGAATCTGCTCAAACCCCCCTTCAGGATACAGAAAGAATTAAAGCCTGGAAATACAATCAGGGACATTCCTGATATAAATAATGTAAATATTAGATTCAGTACAATTTCAGTTTTTTTCGTTTCCACGTTTAAATAACAGAAAAACAAGTAAATGAAAACACTGAAATTGTACTTACTCATTTTTCTTCACTTCATTGAGTAACTGTATTCTCACCCCTAGACCTCGCCAAATTGCACATACTGAGCCTCAAACTGAATTTAAAATATAACCCATCTGTATGATATTAAAACGCTTGACAATCATTGGAAAATATTCAAAATGTTGATTTTAACCTTGTTCACATGTTTGAGTTCTGCAGTTTTCAACTCTGTAAAAACAGATTTTTTCAGCCATTTGTCTCAAATACATTAAAAACTAGTGCAGCAGTCTGCAGCCAAACCGCCAACAAGGACCAACATCTGTTTCAAACATGTTTTCATACAAAAAAAAACAACTTACATCAACCCCTGACCAAGGAAATCAACATAAACCCACTCAAATTCCAAACAACCAGCAGAGACAGACATGAAAACTGTCATCCTACAGTCACAGATAGAGCCAGAATAAAACAGCCACAACATTCAGCAATCTACATATTTTATGTAGAGTGGCTCCTCATTGTTCAGAACTTTAGAGCTTGAACTGATCTTACCTTATCCAGCAGCTTCTTCAGGTAATCCTCCTTTCAGAAACCTGCAGCTTCATCTCATCCGTCTTTGCTTCATGGCAAATACAATTTTGAAAATTACAATCGGTGTGAGTCGGTGTGTTTTGATATTTTTAAATAAATACATACATATTTAAACATACTCCTTCAAACACCTGACTTTCTTCATCTTGGGATTTGACCGGCAGCTGGCAGCCAACTTAAAGGTGAAATACCGCCCCCTACAGGTGTGGCTCAGTGGATTGGTCCAGACTGGGAGGAGCCCAACATACACCTCTGAGAACACCCACCTGATGTCAGATTAAGGCTTTATTGAGGTTGTGATGTGTAAGCAGGCAGATAAATGCCCCAAAAGAGCCAGGAAATGTTGCAATATTTCAGAATTACCTGCATTGTTTTTTGGTTAACTTGTTTCTTTCTCTGAGAGGTCAGGCACTTCCCTGCTCCCAGGGGTCACAACGCACACTAGTTGGGCTATCTGGTCCAAATCTCTCAACATCAGACACAGGTGTTAATTTCAGAAGACTGTAGCACCAACGGCAATAAAGAGATTCCTCCTCTGAAGGTGACAGACTGTGACAACTGCGAAAGGTCATTTTCATCTGCGCTAATTAAAAGAAAAGTCCCTTTGTTAAATATCACATATCCAGGAGAATGCCAGACGGTGTGATAATGAATGCATGTGATGTCTGGAAGGTTAGCCTTTCCATCTTCATCTGCTTTGTTTTCAGTGGCGGGTCAGAGGCAAGGCAGGACCCTGTCAGTCTGCTCGTTCAGGAAACCTTTACGCCTAAAATTAGTATGCAAGCAGAAACGTTTGACCTCTTACATCCAATATGCATAATTTAGATCTAATTTGACTCAATCAGAACTGATTCAAAATGGTTTGACCATATGCTGCATGCTTTATTAAACACATCTATTTTTTAATTACTTTTTTGTCATTTTGTCATCATTTTCTGAATGAAACACAAGTATAATCATCTGTTTTGTTCTATTTTGCTGAACAATGATGCACCACACACCTAATAGGTCATCTACTGGGAATAAAACTAGTATTCATTAATATTCTACTTGTGTTTTTGTGGTTGTGTGTGGTCAGTTCCACGTTCCAGGTTTAAGAAGCACCAAAACAATGCTGAAATAAGAAAAGAGGGGCCTTGACAAGGTCGTCTGACTGCTGCATGAGGCTTTGGGCTTGTCTGAATCTGAAATACAAGGTAAGCCATTAATCTGCTCAACTTTACCATCTAAACCATTTCATGTGTGCAGGCACACAAATGTGCACGGATGCTAAAGCGAGAGAAGACATACCCACAACTGATTCAATCCCCTGGCCAGGATCATCCACTTTTCTGTCATTTACCAGGAGACTATTCCAGAGGCAGGAACACAGACACACAGACAGACACATAGATAGATAGATAGATAGATAGATAGATAGATAGATAGATAGATAGATAGATAGATAGATAGATAGATAGATAGATAGATAGATAGATAGATAGATAGATAAACACAGTTGATACTCCTCATCAACTTTTGTGCTCTCAGACAAACTGGAAAAATGCAAAAATGCAAACCCATTGCATCCGCTGTGTCCTGTTGCCGTGGAAACAAAAGACCTGCTGAGAGACCTCATATTAGAGGCAGGGGTGTGCGTGTGTGTGTGTGTGTGTGTTTGTGGTTGTGTGTGTGATGGAAAATAAATATGCTGAGTGGAAGGAAGATTCACTCGAATCAAACATCACATCTATTTGCTCCAAAACTCCGTGGATGATTCCAAGCAGCTTCCTCCGGCGCAGGAAGAACAGCCCTGACGTTGTTTACTGCCTCGGTGTCGAGCTTCGCATCACAACTGTAAGGCTAGGGTTGAAGTGAGGGATGAGACCCAGCAGGGAAATACTGCTACATCTTTTTATTTACTGTCCTCTGCCGAATAAAGCTCCAGCCCCTCCTGTTACCCCCACCCACACACAACACCCACCTGCTGCACAACTCCAGTATGTCACATGAATAGAAATTGCTAAACAAACTAAAATTTCCCTGCTCACAGACACCACCACTGATATATAGCTGTTAAATGTGTAGCAGAGAGCTGTAACACGTCCTCACTGGTGCCACTTTATCAGGTTTTTACAACAAAAACAGATGCCGAGGCATCTCCTTTCACATGAATGTAAATATTTCAGAAAATGTGTAATAGCACTTTTCTTGAAAAAGCAAAATCACAACTGAGTGTTGGTAACACAAAGTAAATTTAAAAAAACAAAAACAAATAAAAGAGGTGAACCAAAGGTGGAACACATCAGAGTGAGGCAGGTAAATAGGTGAGAAGACTGAGGATGAGAGGGATAACCTTTTCTTTTGAGAGTGGACTCTTAGCGTACACATTCACCTTTAATTTTAATTCTGAAAACAAGTCTTTGTCTCACAATACGGTCAATTGCTGCGCTGACAGCCTGTTCTTCTAGGACCTTGATGCCAAACGGTTGATATTGCAACTTAGGTGGTTTTACAACCGGAAAGGTCAGTTTTCTATTAGTCATCAAAACTCAAAAAAACTTTAAAGTTCTCTTTTCACCGGAGGAGAGAAGGTAAAATGAAAAATAAATCGGTACAGGCTGAGTCATCCTGAGCTAAAGGAATAATTCCACGTTCTGCCCATTATAAATGATTTAAAGTCATTAGTTGAACTAAGATGCTGTCATCCTCCAAAGCAGGTGGGAGTGGTCCTTCCCCAAATGAGCCCAAAGTGCACACGCGCCATTACATCAAATATTTAACCGAGTGTTGTAACAGTCACAACCTTTAATCAAAGCCTGATAATTAAGAGGCAGAAGAATGGGCTTCGCTCATTAGCATTCAATATTAAAAGAACTAGCATTAAGATTTCAGTATCTTCAAGCACGCAGAAAATAATTCCAATAGGTTAAAATCTCATTTGAAACCAATTATGCAGCCAAGCGTAACGGAGGTAAATGAGTTAAAGCGAACCACATAGAAGAGACGAAGAAAGAGAACACCAGCGCAGAGCTGCAATCATGAGATCTCCTCAATGTACACCGATGCTGATCTTGCCTTGTTACCATGGTGATTCGGTTCATAAAGCCCTGCATCTCTGCAACATCTCATATGGGCTGTTTTGAAATTCTCAGACATGCACATGTATGTTTCTGTGCACCGCTGAATTCCTCTCCATTAGGGTCACATGTGGTCTTTGGTTGTCAAGGTGGATAATGTTACTGGTTTGACTAATGGGGCAAAAACAACCTCAGTGCCTTTTTTAAAAAAAAAAAACATTCTCTTTTGCTCTGCTGCTGTCTGCATGAGCAGGTGGAATAACAGGACTTGAGAACCTGGACCCTGCAGCCTACCGATTGTTTCCATCTCCAACAATGTGTTGTGTGTGATTACAAAAAAGCAGAATTGTGTATGTGTGAGTGAGAGTCTGTGCTTGTGTGATATTATTTGTTGTTCTTCCCTGAGCAGAGAGGAAAAAAAAAAAAAAAATCCAGGCTGCAAAAACCCACTCACAGGAATCAATTTGCAGGTTGGAAGGTAACCCCAGACATATCGAACTCCTATAACCAACGCATCTTTTCAGCTAATACAGACGCCATGACTGAGAAACCGCTAATGTCAAAGTGGTGAAATTGTAATTGGGATGTAGAAGGGATTAGCTACAAAATGGAACACACTTAAAATTTCTTTCGGGTCAGATCACGCATTAGCCTTGAAGCTATAAACCGCTGAGCGCGTCATTGATTTGGTGATTTGTTTGTTCCAATCACGATCCCTGTTTATCATGTGAAAAGGTCAGGAATGCATACATTACACAGATACAACGTGAACCGTTAAAGAAAAGTGTGAAGCTGTTAACAGGCTCTTACCTGCAGCTTTGACTAACATTTGCATCATAAGTGGCTGCGGTTTTATGGGCGCTATCATCAAAAAGACACTGAAGCAAAGGTCACTACCGTCAATTTCAACAAAAATACATGTCAAAACATATAATATCTACCCTGAATTTGCCACTGGTCACTAACGCTGAGTGATCAATACAATAAAAGCTAGCTCGCTAAGATGAAAACATATCAGCTGTCAGTAAAATCAAGTTAGGGAATAAATAAATGTGATTGCTGCAGAATCATCAATGTTAGTACAATTCACTGAGGATCTCTGCTTAAATACTCCACACATAGACATCTTTAGTGGACCTCGTCTTGGCGTAATGAATGTCTGTCGGAATCGACAGACCAAACAATTACACCCCAAGAGCCTGAAAATCAATCACTACTCAACCAATATCATAAGAGCTAAATTATGCAACAATGGGCTGAAATACTTCATCACTTCATCCATTCATTAACTCAGTGAATAGATTTATTTTTTTAGCAAAAATGTATTGAAGTGATCTTCTTGTTTAATTCAAATTAAAAAAGACCAAAGCTACAATAAAAAAACAGCACCCTTAAAATATCTTTGAGTAAACATGCTGTGTGCAGAACAAATATTGATTTGATCAGATATGTGCCGCCTCTCCTTTCTCCTTATTGATTTTGTAGTGTTCTTTGTTTACCAGTATAGCACACAATACACACTTCTATCCAATTATTGGTCACTTTGGTCCCCTCAGTGTCAGGATTAGCCACGACAGCGGTAGAGGACGCCCAAATTCCAATACCACTCTGGGATCAAATAAAATATTGGTCTTCTCAGCAGTTCCTCCTTCTTGTCAAAGGAAGATCGTATATGATGAAGTAATCAGCCGGGGCAACACATCTATTTCAATGTTTAACATCGTTGAGAGGGAAAAATTCATAACAAAGCAGAGAATGTTAAAAAAAAAATAAACAGGGTTCAATGAGACCCTTAAAGGCAATGAAAAATCTAATATATAAATAATTTACTGTGAAGGGTTATCGATAAAAACTACCCAGCCAGCCCCTCACCTGGAGCCCTGCAGAAAAGGCAATGAAAAAACAAACTAAAATCGAGATGTTTTCATTGCTCCAAAGCAAATTCCGTTCTCGGCTCTTTAGGTGTCAGACATGATGTCAGATAATCCGTCCAAGACAAAGAAGTTGTTGCCATGGAGAGAAAACAGCGGCACTCAGAATACAGAACAGGCGGTTTGTACGACGTGATGCTGCTTGTTGATGCAATGCACGTGTGGTCCCTGTCCACCAGTCGATACAAAAATTTTATCTGAGAACTGAACCACCTCTGGGCGCTACATGAAATAAACACATATAATATAAATATTTCACACATGATTTAAGGCGCCTTCCATAGGACTGACTTTTTAATTACAGTCTGACAACTTTAAAAATTACAGATATCAATCACACAGTTCTGAAGACTGTGGGTTGTTCTCAGTTAATTAAAAGTTGGCTGCTGTAATTTAAAAATAGTCAAAATATTAGTATTAGACTCCTATGATGAGGTCAAAGGGCGTGTACCACGCTCACATTGTCATCTCAAATCATGGAGAAATTACAGAAAATGTAATATAAAAACTTAAAAATAAAAACACAGTAATTATTAAGTTAGGGCTATTACACACTATATTGTTTATCTATTATTTGATCCCTGAATAACAATTATTAAAAGAATCTCCCCCAGTGGACGTTTAAGAAGCTAATTATCGAAGAATAAACCATTTTCTTTTCTTTAATGTCTGATGACATTTGTCCCCTGGCACCATAACAGCTTTTTTTTTTAAATCCCCATACACTTTATAACATAATTCAAGCATGACAGTCCCTTCAATTCCACGACACAGGCCCAGAAAGGCAAGTGATATATGGGCGTCAGAGCGCTGTGAGGCCGTCAGAATGATAGAAAGCGAAGGGGCGTCCGTCTGTCAACAGGCTCGATAAACCTCTGCGCAGACACAGTCCAGGCTGCTTTTCCATGCAAAGCTGACAAAACAAGGGTCTCTTTCGCCACAGCGTTGATTAACAAAAAGAAAACTGTATTTAAGCCAGCCAGGCTGGTCCATCCAACAGCAGGAAGTGTAATCTGACATTTAGGGCCTGGACACCTTTACTGGCGGGTGCTGGTTTTAACCAGCTGTGATTAAATATCAGGCATGACTACCTGTGTGAATGTGCATCATTATGAGCCTCTGCGGGTTCATTTGTTTGGACTCCTCCTGAGCAGCTGAGATATTCTGATGATGCAGAAGCTCTGATACGCCTGAATGAATGATCCAACCCTTGATTACTGGTTTCTATCTTCAGCACACACGATGAATTTAAAACCCATCGCTCTCTCTGCGTGTGTGACGTTTTGAGCCTTTCACAGGGAAAAACACAGAGGATTAACCTGATTCTGTGCCAGGGAGTCCATTTACAGAAGAATTTAAAATTCTACCTCTAATTAGTTTAACGTCTGCACACAAATTAGCGTATCAGATGCAGAGATGATAAACAATGAAGCAAAGTCGATACCTGCATACAGTCATCTGATATTACAGTCAGTGGCATGCGTGGAGGCATAGGACTGGCTCCTTTGGGAAAAACGAGTTAAACAAGGTAATTTTCTTTCCATCTTCTCAGAATGTGCACTGAAAAACAAAGATCCAGGTTTATGAAAACGCACAAAGTTGGAAATAAAGTTGAAGGAAATTTTCTTTTCTGCAGTTTTGGAGATATGTGGCTTTTACAGACACTGAAGCTGGCAGTTTTAAAATCTATTCTCAAAAACAGAACCATGATGTCCATGCATATAATGTAAAGCTAAAGCCAGCAGATCTGACTTAGAGAAGTGTAGAACATCCTCTCCAGTTCCAATACTTCCAATCTCCTTTAATGCACGCAAATACAGATATGAAATCAGCAGCTGTACATATGTAGGGGTCATCTAAAGATAATTCACGGGGATTATAAAATTACTATTTCCAAGGAGGTGGCATAAATGTTATTATTTTCATACTAACATATATATTTTTCTATGTTTTACTCCATGAAATATTAGCTCTAAATTATCAACAATACTCCAAGACATCAATAGACAAAAGATAACAATAGGCTAGTTAAGAGCAAGGGACCTGCGCTGGATCTGCATCATTGCTTGTATGAATATACCAATATTTGTTGATACTGAAAAAAACATGATAAAACCATTTCGACTTCTGCTTTGCAAGTTAAAAATGGCGCCTCCTGGTTTAAATAGATTGAATCTTAAAAAAAAGAAAAAGACATTGGTCAGTCACAGACGCATTTTGATCCCATTGGTCCACATCTACGTCAATCACTAAGGGGGCGGACCCAGGGAAACAGGAAATAGGCCCAAACAACTGAATCGAGTGCATCATTGTCCCAGATGATGTGTTTAAAAGTAAATATGTACCTATTTATGTTTATCCTCGTGTTGTTTTTATTCGGTCCCGCAGCTGTAGCTCTGGAGAACGGATTGGCACTGACGCCCACCATGGGCTGGTTACACTGGGAGAGATTCATGTGTAATATTGCCTGTGACCAAGACCCGGAGAACTGCGTCAGGTAAGAGAAACCGGGCTCACAGCGAAAACAACTCTCAAACAACTCTCACGCGTTTGCGCAAACTAGCTCCATGCCTCTTCTTGTTGTAACTAAAGTATTACGAACGCCAATTAAAAAACAACAACAACAACAAAAAAACCAAAACATATCTGCTTGAATGAGTCACATGGGAGGAAACCGGAAGCGTCGCATTTAGAACCAAAATAAAAGCTAAACCTGCTAACTGTGTTGAAAAGTTACTGTTGTACCTTAAATATTTTATACTTCTGATTTTAGGGGGGGGGGGGTATTAAAAATGCAGTTGAAAGTGCATTGTTTAAGAAACTGATGTAATGTAATTGATGAGTACCAGAAAAAAAAAAATTAATAAGTGATTGTTAGGGCAATGATTATGCCAAAATTATTAGATTTATCATGTGATTTTATGATTAAAAAACGATGGAAAACAGAAGCATGTGACTATAAAATTGAGGTGTTACGAGATAAGGATGAAACATGGCACTTTAATACCCTCATTTTGCTAAGAAGTGCTATCTAGTCGGACAAATCTGTCGCCTTTAATCCGATAAGAAACAGGAATAAATGAGCTTAACTGAGATAGAAATAAAAAAGTAAGAAGTTATTGTTTTTAATAAAGTTTTTGTTTGTCGAGTTAATTATTATCAGTATTATCGTTATTTTTTCATTATGTTATTACTTAGATAATTATAAATAAAAGCAAAATGTAAACAATAGGAACCATATAAATTATGTACGTTTTTTAGATATGCTTTAGTGGAGTGATTTTAGTGTTTGATAAATTAATGCCTCTGGTTTTTAACTAATGCAGCTCTTCAGAATTAATGGTTAATAAGCGACGCCTCACTTCATGTGCACAGAAGCCTGAGACAGCACCAGATGTCATCTTGTCAGATGAAACCGCTGCTGTGTTCTGTCAGTAGATCATCAACAAAAACACGAGTGGTATCAGCTTCCTCAGCACGACATCTCAGTGATACTATCAGCCTCTCACATCTTCTCCTGTCCCTGCAGCGAGCGTCTGTACATGCAGATGGCAGATGTGATGGTGAAGGAGGGCTGGAAGGAGGCCGGTTATGAGTTTGTCTGCATCGACGACTGCTGGCCTTCCCGCCAGCGGGACGCCCAGGGCCGCCTGCAGGCAGACCCCACAAGATTCCCGGGAGGGATTAAGAAACTGGCCGACTATGTGAGTACAATCTTGGTGTAAATACACATATAACGCTAGTATTCCTTCTCAAGAAAGTGAAATGGAAAATAATTGCTCTTCTTGACTTTAGCCTTCCAGATTCACCATTTGATTTGCAGTGTTAGCACATTTTAGCTGCAGTGTCTAAGTTTGCCTTCCTGGATAAAACAAAGTGCATAAAATGATTACACAGTCAGATTATATATTCATTATACATCCATCTTTGCCACCCTGCAGGCTTTTTGTCTACATAATGAATGGGAAAGCTCCAGATGTGGGGCCAAGGGCCAAGATTACACATAGAAAAGTCAGTTCCAGGTGCCAAGGGAGAGTCTTAAAATGAAGACTTGAAGAGGGGTTTGGGTGCTCTGGCCTCTCTGCTCTGACACCAGGAAACCGATCAGCGTTCTGAGCTCTCGTTTTTAGGCTACGCAACACCGCCACCTAGTGTCGTGTTTGTGAACGCACCTGTCCCCTCCAGGTCCACTCCAGAGGGCTGAAGCTGGGAATCTATGCAGACGTTGGGAAGAACACATGCGCTGGATACCCCGGCAGTCTAGGTTACTATGACACCGATGCTCAGACCTTTGCTGACTGGGGGGTGGACCTACTCAAGTTTGACGGCTGCTATATGAACTGGACTTTGTTAGGAGAAGGTGAACACATTAACAAAAGTCTTACCATCATGGACTTAACCAGTTTTTGTAAATCACAATTCTAACAGTAGGTTTTAAGTGTAACCTGACATATTTTAACTACACAAATTGTTTTAAAGGCTATACGAACATGTCTAAAGCGCTGAATAAAACCGGGAGAAGCATATTGTACTCCTGCGAATGGCCTCTGTACGAATGGCCCTTCCAGAAGGTACAGCTCTCTGCTCATGTTCTTCCAGTTGTCAGTTTATTTGCAGAAGCGGAAGTGCTGATTTACAGCCTCGCAGTGGTGAAAATTCAAGGTTTGTCACCACTTAAACAAGCATTTTTTCCCCCCCACATTTAGCCAAACTACACTGCAATTCGTAAGGCGTGTAACCATTGGCGGAACAGCGCTGACGTGTACGACTCCTGGAGCTCCATCAAGTCCATCCTAGCATGGACTGCTGATCATCAGGACATCATTGTCCCCTCAGCAGGACCGGGAGGTTGGAATGACCCTGACATGGTAACCTATAACCTTGGAGCACCAGCTTCTAAATCTCATATACCAACGTGATTTTAGATCATTCCACTTTAAAAAGCCTGTATATTTTTAACAATGTTCCTCTCCAGCTGGTGATTGGAAACTTTGGCCTGAGTCACGACCAGCAGGAGTCTCAGATGGCGTTATGGGCCATCATGGCAGCCCCGCTGCTAATGTCCAATGACCTTCGAAACATCTGTCCGCGCTCAAAAGAGCTGCTGCAGAACAGACACGTCATTGCCATCAACCAGGATCCACTGGGGAAGCAAGGCTACCTCACGGGGAAGGTGGGTGATGTCTGTGCACAGGTAGCTTTGATCAAGCATCTAAACTCTGATTGGCTCTACAGGTGGACAGCTTTGAAGTGTGGGAGAGACCTCTGTTGAATCAGCGTCTGGCCATTGCGGTTCTGAACAAACAGGAGATCGGTGGCCCCAGAGGCTTCGTCATCAGAGCAGCCCCTGGCTGGAAGGTCTGCAACCCTGCGTGTAGCGTCACGCAAATCCTCCCTCAGTACAAGGACATGGGCGTTCAGACAGCACACAGCAAATTGGTCTTATCAGTCAACCCTTCAGGCACCGCTCTGCTGACCATCACACCTCTCAGCAGTGATTTTAAAGACATCTACAAACTTGGATGGCAGAACACATCTGTCAAACACCGTGTTCTTTTATAATCTCTCCACCTGATCAGCAGCTGTTCAACCCTGCTTAGCTTGAATTATCTGACCGCTGTACACCCGTTTCCTGTGAAGGACTGGCTTCAAAACGTCTTCACACAAGAGCAAATAAACGTCAACCTTGTATTAATACATTTATTGAAAATTGTGACAATTTCCTCCAGAAAACTGAGCCACAGTTTAGAACTGGATGACCTGGCCCTGTAAGACAACACAAGCGTTCAGTTAAAATGAAGCTCCCGTTTGAGATTTACTGGCTGGTATAAATCCAACATACTAATTTATAGTCCCCATTAACACAGTATTCCAATAAAATTATCATTGCTAAATTGTATATTTCTTCAGTCTACTGAAATAAAAAGTAAAAAATTATATGCAGAAAGTTATACAACATGGATAGTTTTGTTAAAATATGCACTGAACTGTACTTAAGTGAACTATTTAAAATTAAATACTGCGCTGGGCAAAAAAGCCAAATTCTGACAATACATTTTGAATATAAATATATGAACATTTTCAGTGTAATCATGTAACTGAAATTTAGATTTATTCCTACCTTTCTCTTCTTGTCACCACCCAACTCGAAGTGCTTGCATCTCTTGATGGCCAGCATTCTCTTGGATCTGCAGTTGGGCTCCACACACTCCAGCCTCAAGACAATTTTCTTTGTAGTTTTAGCCTGAAAACATAAGGTTAATTAATCTGAGGTCAGGGTAGCAAAGTTGGCAAATATGAAATTCGATGGTACCTTTTTCCGGAAAATAGGCTTAGTTTGACCCCCGTAACCACTCTGCTTTCTGTCGTATCTCCTCTTACCTGCACAAGAACAGTTCAGTCGCAAGATAGTCAAGTTTATCACACATCGTGATATAAATGAGGATTATTCACCCTGAGCATAGAGGGAATCCTTTCCCTTCTTGTACTGGGTAACTTTGTGAGGTTGGTGCTTCTTGCACTTTTTGCAGTAAGTCCTGCGGGTCTTTGGAACGTTCACCTGTAAAAGACAGTATTACTTGCAATGGAACTGGATATAATTACCAACTTATCACTGCAAATTAAAAACAAACAAAAAACTATCGACAAATGTACTGAATAAAATGCCCCGTGACTGGATGTCCGTAATTAGGAGCCATCGCCGAAAATTAAATATACAGCCCATTTTACAAACAAAACTCAAATATATAATTACGCTGCTGCAAATATAACATGCAAACATCTTCTTGAAAGGGAAAAAAAAGAAATAAGATTTACGTGCAACATCTAAGCACATCAGATACTCAGAGCAGATGACGTTCGCTAGGAAGCTAACGTTAGCAACTTAACACAACCAAGGCGGTGAAACATTAATGTGCCACAATTTACAGGAACATAGAGAGAGTTCTTCGCCACAAGTTGAGATGTTAGAAAATTTTCCAAAAAGAAACCTCGGGTGAACAACAGCAACACATTGGCATTTCACCACAGAATAAGCATTAGTCTATGTACATTTAAGAGCGTCATACGTTGACGATGTGGGTAATACAACACTCGTTGTGTACGCCAAAACAATCTTGAGACATTTTACTAACTACCATGTTCTAACAAGCCTTTAATCGGGAAGATTATATTCGATTCTTCTAAATGTATCTGTGTAATAATTCCATACCATGGCGGCGACCCGATGCAGCGGAAAAGAGAAAGAAGCAATGCGGAAGCAGAACCTGAAGTAGATGTCAGCGGTGCAGCAGTGCTGTCTGCCCCCTAGCGGCCACACACCCCTGGAGGTCAGAAAATAAAACGGCGAAAAATTCAAGCGCAAACGTTTAACCTTTGTAAAAACGTCCGACTACACACCCAAGAAGAATAAAAACATGATATTATATGATACATTTAATATGATAAGCAAAGTAAAATGATCTGTTTTATGCTATACAGATTTATTTTGTCCATGCTCAAATTTTAAGAAGCTTGAAGTCAGAAATCCTCTCAAAGATGTAAGAGCTCAACTATGCTCTACACAAATAGAGCCTGTGTTAATATTTAGCCTGTTTCCATTTTATCACCAAAACTCTCCTGTAGGCTGATATGAAAATAAGCAGGAAGAAAAAGGGGAAGTAAAAGTTGATTCCTCTCTATGGGAGGGTTTAAGTCTCTTGCAACACTGAACAACATTCATTTAATGTAAAGCAACAAAGAGTAAGGTTCATGCATTCACTTCAAACCAACATTGCTTCAAAATACCACATCAAAAGTTATCTGTCAGATGGTTGACTTTTCCTGCTGTCTTGGTAAGTACCGTAGTGGTTTGAGTATTCATTTTGCTCTAGTTTAATTGCCACAAGAGGGAGTTTTTCCAGTTCAAGATGCTTTTTAAAATTTGTTTACTTAAACAAAATCAGCTATTTAAATGCTTTTTTATTGAATGAAACTTAGTTAATATTAAGTTATAATGATTCTCAATAAAAAAAATTAACTTATATTTAGCTTGCTTGTATTAAAGGACAAGAATAAATAGATTTACTGAAGTCGTTACGCCTTTTTAAACCATGGGTTGACAATGTTCTGTCCTCCTTGCTGCACGTTATTAACACATCTTTTTTTTTTTTTTTACAATCCTGCAATGTAGCTGTGCAGCCAGATAATTACAAGAAAATGTTCAGAGAATTACAATTATGCTTCTACCATGTACACTAAGAACCATTTTATCTCACAACTGGCAACATGTTTCAGAAAGCAGCATTTAATGAACATGCAAAGCAGGTCAGCAAGAAACAGAGGAGCACAATATCAAAGTTTGTAAAATGTGTAAGATGTGTTGTCTGTCTGACAATATCTCAAACACTTCTTGTCTCTTTTTAAAAAATTTCTTTGCACTCGAGCAGCAGCTTATCTCTCAGGAAACATCAGAAAGCAACAGATTCCTGTCTAACTGAGGCTGTTTTCACGTGTTTGCTGTAAAATATGAAAATAACATCCACAAAACAACTACCTGCAGTTCCCCAGCACATGCAACTGAGGCGTCGCTTTCGTTTGGAACAAGTCACACTGCAGTTTGCTCACAGCTTTTTGTTACCACTTAATTCCTATCAGAACCAGTTCTGTAGGGTGAGGTGATAATCTGTGAAGATACTGTATGTCAGCTCAGAGGTGTGATTCAAGGCTCCACAGCTGCCGAAAGGTTCCAGCATGTGCAGTGGTTCGTGGCTATACTGGTGTTCTCAAGCCTAATTTAAATGGAGATTCAAATAAATGGCTGTGATAGATATGAAATTATATGGAAAAACAGACTGACAATCAAAAGAAAAAAGCTTGAGTCGTGCACCAACGTGTGAACCTAATAGTGCTTCAGGCATGAACTGATGTGTCAGATGTGTCTCGGAGAGAGAGAGAGAGAATGTGAGGTTGAAGTGGGGCTGCAGATTCTCTCTTCGCATTGCACTAAAATGTTGCTGCAACTTCCTCATGGGTTCGTCTGTGTCAGCCTCAGTCGACTCCCTTAAATAAACATATAAATAGCAAAAAAAAAAAAA
>BJFM01001777.1:64862-111854 GCA_016586285.1 Arothron firmamentum
AAAAAAAAAAAAAAACCCCAAATGGAATCTCTTTCAGCAGCCCCCATGCAGTAAAGTCCAGATGTTTCCATCCAGAGCAGCTCTGGAGAGCGGCTCAGATTTAGGATATGTGGAAACGATGGTGTGAAAACAGGAGACGGGGAAGAAAGAGAAGGACATGCTCAGGTTTATTCTGTCACATTAGTTGAAAGATCTGCGTCCTGGTTAGCACAGAGAGAGAGAGAGAGAGAGAGAGAGAGAGAGAGAGAGAGAGAGAGAGAGAGAGAGAGAGAAGCTTCTGGTATTGTTACACTTCAGATGACAGAAGGAAGTGCTCGACAGCTGAAAATAGTCTGAGCTGAAGTGCAAACAGGCTGACAAACAGAGAGCAAGTGTTCGGCTGTGAGATCAGGCTGATCTGGAGGAGGTTTTAGATACCAGGCTGCATTTTTGTTTCTGGTTTAAAGTTTAACAGACTCTGGTTGTTACCTACAAATGAACATAAGTGATACAATCATTTCACATTAGGCGGTTTGGGGCCTTCACTGATGTACTGTATATATATTGGGATTTATTTTTTACTTGTTTGTTCCTGTGCTGCCAGGTGATCCTAAATTATACTGACAGAGTAATACACGTAAAAGAATAACGAGGACTCCAAATGAGAAAAGCAATAATTGAGTACGTGTGTGCGCGTGTTAATGTCCAAGTGCAATACTGATAAGAAGAAAAACTCAAGAAAACTAAATCTGCAATAAAATTAAAATCCAAAACTGATATTTGAGTCAGAAAATTCAATTATCGACATCTTCCCACTGTTCAAAATGTTTAACTACGCCTTTTTAATCATTGAAGTTGAATTGCCCATAATAATCTATTTAAAAAACCATTAAAATTAGTCAGTGTCAAAGTTTTAA
The DNA here is from genome assembly GCA_016586285.1 of Arothron firmamentum. NCBI lineage: Eukaryota > Metazoa > Chordata > Actinopteri > Tetraodontiformes > Tetraodontidae > Arothron > Arothron firmamentum. The sequence goes on from BJFM01001777.1 coordinate 65,759, forward strand.
CTACATTTAGTTGCTGGATCCTTGAAATGTTTAATATTATTAATAATGCTACAATAATCTTGTAGGGGTTATGGCCTCATATAATCACATGATAATCCAGCTCATCGCTATCAAAACCAGTTTGAAATGATGAAAAATAAGGTGTCAACTATTCACATTTGCTGCTGCACAAAAATAGTTTAGTTTATTCATTCATTTATTTATTTATAGTTAATAATTATTTATTAATTTTACAATAAAAATGGTCTCTAGGTGCTTCACAGAGCCAAAGGGCGAGTCTGCCAAAGCGAAACCAGGCTGAAGTGTGAACTATTTATGACCTTAAATCAGGAAAAACTCATCTGTGCAGACTCCTTCTTCCCCAATTCCTCGCAGATTTGTCTTGACTGAATCATGTCAGATTTCATCCTGGAGGAGATCTTCATCAAACGCTCTCAGCAGAAGAAGAAGACCTCCCCGCTGAACTACAAGGAGAGGCTGTTCGTCCTCACCCAGGAGAAAATCGCCTACTATGATTTTGATGCTGAGAAACGGGTACGTCAGACACCCTCCCCGGATGAAGAGTCACATCTGTGCTGAACATCTGCCTGAGGTCACCTGACAGTTGTGACATCTGTTAAGCAGAAGCGAAAAGGTCTAAGAGGATCTGTGGACCTGGAGAAAATCAAGTGCGTGGAGACGGTTGAACCTGAGCCCAACGCCCCGCAGGAGCGCACGTACGCGTTCCAGGTAAATATGATCAGCATTGTTTCCCCACTTTCCAATTTAGAGCTTTAAAACCAATAAAATGGCCAGAAAACAGAAAGACTACATGTTTTCAGCCGGGAGAGCAACAGTTAAAGTCCACAAGTGTTTGAAACACGAGTGTGTTGAAAATTGTGAAGTGAAACCACTATTCACTCTCAAATGAAGCTGCTACTTTCAGTGATGGTGCATGTGTCGACCACGTGAGACTTCAGTGGGAAAGATGTGTCATTGTTAGAGGGAGGTGGTCAAGTAAAACGAAGACCTAAATACTCACAATGATCCCAAACACGCTTTTTTTAACAACAGATCGTGTATGATGAGGGGCCTTTGTACGTTTTTGCGAAGAATGAGGACACCCGATCAAGATGGATAAAGACCCTTAAAGACAGTCAGTGCATTCACGTGAACCTAATAATGATTCTGATGTTCATCTCCGCTCGTTCTGGGTGAACATGCGCATGAAAAGTTTGGTTTAATGTAAAGGCATGTGTCTGTGCTTACTTGTGTGCAGTGGTGCGCTGCAACAAGGACCTCCTGCAGAAGTACCATCCCTGTTCCTGGATGGACGGGGTCTGGTTGTGCTGCCACCAGGAGGTCAAACAAGCCATGGGCTGCAAGGTGCTGGATAATAAAAATGGTGAGAATGGGATCCGGGTTAGGTCTGAAGTACCTTCAGCATGGCCCTAAATCATGTCATTAACAGGATTTACCTGGAACTCCCACCGAAGGGCATCCAGGAAACCTCTTCCTCCGACTCCGATGGAGGTACAAACAGTCACGCATCCCTGACTCAACACCCAGCCTTCGTAATGACGCCTCCATCGTCTTGTCTTTGGCGATTTAGGAGAAACCTGGCTGGACTTTGTCTCCTCAGCCGCCTGAGCCGCAGGGACCCTCTGTAGGTATGACGGTCACAGCAGAGTACAACTACGCACCCATGACGCCCCAAGACCTGGAGCTGCAGAAGGATGAGCAGTACACCATCCTGGAGATGTCCGATCCCAACTGGTGGAGGGCCAGAGACAAATATGGGTAATCAGGTCACGACATTCCCATGTCCACAGCTCCACCCAGCACCACCCTGAGTCTCCCTCCATGCTTCTGTTTTGTTTTCTGCAGGAATGAAGGCTACATACCCAGTAATTATGTTGTGGAAGCTGAAAGCGGGCTAGAACGTTTCGAGTGAGTATGGGAGCCACTACGATGCCTGCACATGCAGCAAAATGCACAAATTAAGAAATTTTTTTTTTGCTTTTTTTTCCTGTCAGCTGGTTTTGTAAGAACACAAATCGCAGCCAAGCAGAAAAACTGTTAAGGACCGAGGTAAAACTAACTACAGACATGCAAACCGAAATATGGATTTAAACTGTGTGAAATATGCTGCATGTATGTGTGTGTTTGTGCGTGTGTTGTTTCTCAGAACAAAGATGGAGGCTTCTTGGTGCGGGACTCAAGCAGAGCTGGAAAATACACAGTGTCTTTATTAAGCAAGATTGGAGGGTGAGTTAGCGCAGTCATGCAACTCTCTGGTCCCAACAGTGCATTTAAAAGAAAAGTTTGAGATGAGTGCAGACAGAGAGGACCACAGATGGAAAAAGATGTAAATTATTCATGCAAAACCTGCTCTAATCTCCCTGCAGAATCTTTTTTTATCCCAGTGCTATCAGCTGTGTCCTGACTAACCAAGGCCATGTTAGCTACTCATGAGCGTTGAAAACCTGTTGACTTACTCTCTCTACGCTCTCCACAGAGAAACAGGTGGAAGCTGCAGACATTATAACATCTGCACCACTCTACAGGGACACTTTTACCTGGCTGAGAAGCATTATTTCAGCACCATTCCTGAGCTCATCAACTACCATCAGCACAATGCAGCAGGTTAATGTCTCAAACATGGTTTCTTCTCTCTGTAAATGTGCCTCTCAAAGTCCTTCCGTTCAAAATGACGTCACCAGTGGAATTTGCAACCTCTTTTCATCCGCCCTGACAGGAATGGTTAGCAGGCTGAAATATATCATATCTACCCGGACGCGGCCTCCATCAACAGTGGGGCTTGGCTACGGTAAGAGCGACTTAAATGTTTACAAAACATTTGATAAATCTCTGAAATGTAATTAATGATTTGCCCGTTCACCCTCGCTGCCAATAAAGTCATTTAAGTTTCATTTTGAGCCTCAGCAGATAACGGCAAACATGTTTCTAAGTAATAATTGGGCTGTTTGATTTTGTCTGGTTCCCTCCAGGCGTGTGGGAGATCGACCCTCGTCACCTCACCTTCATCAAAGACCTGGGCACCGGCCAGTTTGGAGTGGTGAAGTACGGAAAGTGGCAGGGAAAACACGACGTGGCCATTAAGATGATTAAAGAGGGCTCCATGTCTGAGGATGACTTCATAGAGGAAGCAAAAATCATGATGTGAGCAAAATCCAGATTTGACTTTGCAACAGTTGGAGAGATAATGTGATCGGCTTTAATCAGAGGCTTTTTGGGCTTTTTTTTTTTTTTTTTTTTTTTTTACTTTACTACACTTTTAAACTTCCAGATTTTTCTCTTTTTGATTTATTTTGTAGATTTAGCTTTCACAATCACATCTGAGAAGCTCCCCTTTGTGTCAAGCAGAACGCTGAATGTCAACACAGAATTCTCAAAAACCACATGTTCCATGTTAGAAATGTTGTTACCAAGCAGCTCTTATCGTGTTCAACATCAATATCGGATATGAGACAAAGCTGGCATCTGTACTAACTCTCCTTCTGACTAAAACCAGGAAGCTCCACCATGAAAACCTGGTCCAGTTGTACGGGGTGTGCACCAAACAAAGGCCTATTTACATCGTGACCGAGTTTCTCTCCAACGGCTGCTTGCTGACGTACCTCAGGGAGGGGCTAAAGCAGCACCCGACTGCAGTCCAGCTGCTGGAGATGTGTAAGGACATCTCTGGAGGCATGGCCTACCTGGAGTCCAAGCAGTACATCCACAGGGACCTGGTGAGACACAGGGAGGAATAACATTGCGATACATGTCCAGTACATTAATACTGCGGTGAATTACCGTATCTGCTGTGGAGATAAACGTTTGATACCTGCATAATTGACTCTTGTCCCCAGGCTGCCAGGAACTGCTTAGTAGATGGCAACGGCACTGTTAAAGTCACAGATTTTGGGTTATCAAGGTAAAATATCACAGTGAAAATGAGGAAACTGTAGATTAAGCATGACTAATAAAGACGTACGGTGTCCTCTCTTTAGATTACATTACCTTTTCCCTCCATTAGGTATGTGTTAGATGACGAGTACACAAGTTCAGCAGGGGCCAAGTTTCCTGTTCGCTGGTCCCCTCCTGAGGTCCTCCTCTACTGCAAATTTAGCAGCAAATCAGACGTTTGGGCATACGGTGGGTAAAGATGACCACTTTTTAGCTCAGTTATTTGACCAAAGGTTTATTATTCATATAAATGCTCAGGGGTCCTTATGTGGGAGGTGTACACTTTGGGAAAGCTTCCATATGAGCGCCTCAACAACCAGGAAATTGTGGATAAGTTGTCAAGCGGTCTGCGCCTCTACCGCCCCCAGCTGGCCAATGACAAGGTCTACGCCGTCATGACCAGCTGCTGGCTCGAAGTAAGTGGTCATTTTTAGAGTTTAAAAGTATTTTTTCTTGTTTGTTTGTTTGTTTTGAATCACAAATTCCTGAAATACCATCTTCTCTTTTATATACCTTTAGAAACCAGATGAGAGGCCTACCTTTGAGGAGCTAGTTCTGACTGTTCAGGATCTTCTGGATGGGCTCCAGTAGTTCACCAAAACCATCCACATCAAAAGGTTCACCTGGAGCCGCATCTCTTTAGTGTCACCAGGAGGAGAACCCACAGATAAAAGGATAAAACTGAGATTCTCTTAAACATCAACATTGTGTGCATTATGTGAATATGATCATAGATCACTAACTCACTAAAATATACAGTCCTATCACATTATGTACATTTGAGTTATAAAGTTTGAGTTTTACATATATTTAGGATGATGGCATTGGAAGTCAACTCATGGTTTTTGATGTGCCAAATGATCAATGTCAGGAGGAAACAGCTGCACAACGATCCAACATTTTCAGACATGTTATCGCAATTCCAGTGGGTCAAAGATTTCTTACAAGGTTGTTTAATGTCACGTCACAGGTCAACTTTTTGGCTCCATAAAAAATTAAAAGAACATTTAAGATCAAAATGTCTGACACACTTTAGGCAATGCTGACAAGCAAAAAGGTGGCTTTTTGTTTGTCATTTCATCAAATGGTAATGGGAAGCCATAACAATAAAAACTGGATTAACCTAGAAAGACAAATAAGGGAGAGGGTTGAATAATGAAATCCTGGAATCTTCTGTCATTATAAATGTAACTGAAACAATGTATCATCTAATAATTGACATTCTTGTAATAAAATTACCCAAACTGACACAAACATTAAGCATTTAAAAGAATTAAATCTCATCGTGACTGAACTTTAAATAAATTTGCCAAATTTGTATGTAATCTTCACCTGTATATACTGTTCAACGATATTGACTGAAATATGTGTACTGTGTCTTGTTTTATTCTTCTTTTTGTATTTTGTAGATCAGTGCAGACACGTTGTGAAACCAAGCTTTGTAGGAACTATTGCACAAATAAAAGCCAAGTGTGTCGACTGAGCGCAGGCTAATTTCGTGGGAAAGAATTTTACCGTCGAAAGGTTGAGTTTTTCTCATGTAATGATGAAATATTAGCAGTTCTGTCATGAGACGACTATAAATACACGCCGTGAACGCATCAGACCTAGGCGCACTGTGATTGGTTGGATCACTTCCTGCTTCCTGTCGTCTACACGTTCACGTGAAGGTCAGCAGCAGAGTGAGAAGAATTAGAAATTTGTCTCGTTTGCGACAATTTTAACGCAATATGGAGGGCCAGGGAGGGAGCGCCGATCCGCAGCTTCAGCAGTTCATCGAAATCGAATCTCAGAAGCAAAGGTTTCAGCAGCTGGTGCATCATATGACGGAGGTTTGCTGGGTAAGATTAGCTTAAGCTAACGGTGCTCTGCAGTTTCTCTCCAAACTAATGACTCGTCTTTGAAATGAACCGTGATGGAGCATGAGCCCTGAACTGTCACTGGCGATGCTTGTCAGACTTGCAGAAATAAATACGCCCATATGTTTTTACTGAAGCCGTTAACTGAAGTGCGATGATCACAATCGAGGTAAATAAGATCGCTGCGTAAACCATAGTGTAAGAAGTGTTCAAAACTTCTGCCAAGACTACGAGAAAAGGTGTCTTAAATGTTTGCTCTCACATAAAGGTTTAAAGGTGATTATTTGCTTTTGGATCCAGCCAATAAACAATATGTGGTTGCAAGGTTATGATTCAATGCCACATGTGGCGTGTTAAGGTCACATCTGGAGAAAAATTATGCTCAACGGGCCACTAGAAAATCAGATATAAACTTTCCAGCTATTCTACTTATGTTCTGCACATATTAATCGATGTTATATGCTTTAAATAACATGCACTACTCATAAAAAGACATTAACACTGGATGCACCCAAGCAGGTATATCTCTTGATTACAGTAAAGGAAAAGAATTGCAGTTGTGTGTGTGATTATTACTTCTTATGAGTCTTTTGCTATTTCCAGGAGAAATGTATGGATAAACCTGGGCCAAAGATGGACTCGAGGGCAGAAATGTGCTTCGTTAACTGCGTGGAGCGATTCATTGACACCAGCCAGTTTATCCTGAACAGACTGGAACAGACCCAGAGGAGCAGGGGCTCATTCTCTGAGACCATGACAGACTAAGAAGTGTCGCTGAAAGGACTCAAGACACATGGCCTCACCGCGCTCTGTGACCGTGCCGGTTCCCCACAGGTCTCCAGCCGTGGCTGAACTGTCCCCTGAGCTGGGGAAAGACACAGTGTTGTCACTTTGGATGCAAGTGCCTGCAATTGACCACTTTTCTGGCCTGTTGTGATGTTGACTCTGTTTATAAAACCATACTGTCATTAAATGTTTCTTCTGCTGTGGAAGAAGATAGCGGCATCTGGAATGGTGAATGTGTCATCTGTTGTAAAGGACTTCATCATATGTGTTTGTTTTTAAGGAAGAACCAACAGTGTTTTAACTGAAGGGGCAGTGACATTCTGGAATATGAACTGTACATATGCAATAAACAAAATGCCAAACTTTTCTGCCTTTTCAACTGTAGCCCAGTCACACTTAAGAACCATTTTAATGTACACTGAAAAAAAATAAAAAGAGTAACAAATGCATGAAATGTTATTTGAGTATAGATCTGCCATTAATAGAGAAAAAACATTCTTTGGTGTTTTTGCTTGAGATTAATACTGAGGTATTGCAGTAAGAGGACTCAAAAATGCTGAACATGACTTTAGTGCATTCACAACAATTTTGTTCATGTCTTTCCTAATAAAGACATTTGTATCAATTGGTGGCTCAAAGTGCAAAACAAGGATTTCAATGAACTGCAGTGATGAGTGGATGAAGCCCTGAAGTTAAGCTGTCACTGTTGTATGCGCCAAACAGCGACACCTGGTGGTCTCAACGACAACATTTTGAGAACGCGTTAGCCAAAACTGTGTGTTTGTGTGTGTGTGTGCTGCATAACTGCAGTAATATAACAGTAATAACTCAAACTTTAACCAGCTCACAATAACCTTAATTCAAGACGATCTCTAACATTAATACTGTTTAAGAGGTGTAATGATATGGCATCGTCCACCCATTCCCAGTACTTTCTTTTTTTTTTTTTTAAATAACCAAACTGCTATTAACATATACGCAGTGGTGGAACTGCTTTTAACACTGTTATAAATAAGAATATAGTTCTAGGATACTATATACATGTGATGGTAAACTGAAATGAAATCCAGTGTGCCATACTTGTGTGATTAACCTGAAAATAAACAAACTACTCATATTATTAAGCTGCAATGAGCGGTCAGCCTTCAGAAGTTTTTGCGTTATTGGGATTTCTAGTTTGGACTCTGTCCTCCCATCGTGCTTCCCTCTCTGGGCAGTTTTACCTCATTCTCCACCGGTGTGTCTTGGTTAGGAAGAGCCCTATACGGCTGGAGGCCCCAAGGAAAATCCTGAGGCCCCTTCCTAATGAAGACCGGGAGAGAATCCCAGGTAAACTTAATGTCTTTGAAAGCATGGAGGAGGAAGATCCCCAGAACGATCGTAAAGAAACCGCTAATCGTTCCTACTATGCCATCAACAGACATATATAGCCACTCTTTAAAAAGGATGGCTGAGCAGGCCATGACGGAGGTGGTGAAGAGGACATAATAGATGGGGGTAACGATAGATGTGTTAAAGATGTCGAGCGCTTTGTTCAGGTAGTTAATCTGAACACTGATGCAGATTACCAGGCAGATGACTAATGACCAGAACAGTGGGTCCTTCAGAACAGCCGAGCCTGCAAAAAGTTCTTTGATGCCAATGCCCAGGCCCTTCACACAGGACACGGAGAGGGAGCCCACTACAGAGCAGATCAGGATGTAGACCAGCACATTCTTCTGTCCAAACCGCGGAGCCACAGCAAAGATAAGAACCAGGCTGCTCCCCACAACGCACACAGCAAACACAATGAAACCTGATGGAAAAGTTCAACAATGTTGCTCCGGCCAAATGTTTTCAGACTGAGTGAATGTCCTCGCTCCAGGAAAGGGCTGCTCCTACCTGGGTCTCTGAGCTTGTCAGCCATGACACTGAGGGAAGCAACCTCCTCCTCCTGAGGGGCATGAATCACCATCACTGTGGACCCCAGGATGCTCAGCAAACAACCCACTTTTCCATGTATGTTCAGCCTCTCATTAAGGAAATAAGAGGAGAACACGGCACTGAAAGAACACAAATGGTGCAGACAGTTTGTAAACGTCCGATAGACATAAATGATGTCTATGATATCGCGATATGTAATTGTTAGAAGGTATCCCTGTCATTTGCAGCAACAATGTCTCCATAATTTAGCCAAATAGAAGCTTTAATAAGAACTGGTAAGCAAATTCTTAAACACCCAGGAGATTGCTGATTCACATTTTTTATGTAAAGTGACACAAATGTATCATAACTAAAGGATCTTCATCTGACATTTAAAGATGTCAGATGAAGACACACACAGACAATTAATACAGGTAAGTAATTAAAGGCGAATAAAATTACCTTACAAGTACACTTAGTGCTCCAAGAGGAGTAACCAAAGTGGCAGGGGCAAATGCATAAGCAGCAAAGTTAGCAGCCTCTCCAGCTCCCACTGAAATACAAACATGAATGACAAACTTGTTAAAAAGTTGCAGTGCTCTCTCCCAGCCTACACATTAAAAACAGATTTTTAGAAGAATTTGACCATGCAGGAGTTCTGCACGTACAGCAATGTCATCAGAAAGTGGTGATAGAGAGAGAGCGCTTCATTTTCCCCTTAATAAAACCCTATGTTTTTTGGAGCAGAGCCACTAGGCAGCTTAAACAAAATGATGAAAAGACAATTGACACTGTTTGGCAGAGCCAAGATGATTCACTTGCTTGATATGAGTCCTGCCCACCACAGCCATTCCTTTAGGTAAGCATGGCCGCCTTGACCTGCCAGATGGATGAAAATAAAAAAGGAGCTGGGTCAGGTAGACTGTTCTCAATAGTAATTTAGGCTTGCAAATAATTTAGCTACCTTTATTTGCTTGACAAAACGTTTAATGGTGATTACATGACACGCTAATCGACGTTAGGAGTACCTGCCCGGGTCGATCCTTTGCGGGCCAATCGCAGGAGGCCTTTCTTCTTCAGGATAAAGCTCGCTCCGATAAACACGCTGGAGCTCACGGCCAGGGAGAGACCGATGTAAAAGTCCAGACGATTCACCTCCATTTTAAAGCAATAAACAGTAAAAAAAAAAAAAAAAAAGACGCTTCAACAAAGTTAGGATCTCTAAATTTCTACTCGAAACGACACTACCGAAACTTCTGAAAGTCGAGCAACAGCAGACACCTCATGTTTGACATCACATGATAGGCTGACTGGAATAAAAAAAAGAGGGAAATAGCGTCGTTAGACGGCTAAAACGCCAAAATGAAAACTAACAATCTCTACATCTCGCCATGTGTCTAACATATAATTAAGGTACAACTCGTACTTTCTAAAAGTCTTTACTCATAGTTGGATTTACCTTCGCTGTCACGTCCACCCCATTCGTCACAGTTTACCGAATATTGTCGGGAAGCTGATTGGCTGGCCGTCATCGGCTACTTCCTGGTTTAACAAAAAAGAAAAAGAAAGAAAGAAAGAAAGAAACCCCTAAAAACATTAATTGTCATGTTTTTGAAATGTTACATTTTAATTTGTAATTTTATTTCTGTATATAATACCTATACAAAGTGAAATACGGGGCTAAAAACAGCACTGTTGGAAGACATTCTGCCTCAGTAGTACAAGAAGTGTATAAATATGCATACGTCATTAACGGTTGTGGTTATTTTGACAAATTCGCACCCCCGAGTCTAACATTAATATAGTTTATTTTAAGGATAGAAACTTAAAAAAAAATCATCCATTAAAATCATCCCTCAGTTGATCAAAAACTTAATGAGAACACAAACTATGGTTGACTATCCAACAACTTTGGAAGAATTTGACCATGAACCTTCTGCACGTACAGCAGGGTCATTGAATCATAATCCTCAATAATATTGCTTTGAATTAAAACAAATTTTAACGCCATGTCTAGAAACGTTAGATATTACTGTTTGTTTTTACTACCACTACTACTGAATGAGAATTTTTATGCACAACTGCAAGCCACGGGTTAAAATTCAGAAAGATTCTACTGTTGTAGAGAGTCAGTGAACGCAACGTCATTACATCGAGACACGATTGGCTGTTGGTGCTCGTCAAGTAACACGCTGAATTCTGATTGGACAAACCACTGTTGGTTTAAGAAGGCGGAAGCTACCCTAACCTTGGCATGTTCGTGTAACTCACGAGCTACTCTTTTAACCAAAAGGCGTTCAATTAAACTCATTTAACAACCGACTTCAATCATATCTATATATGTCCTTTAAAATGACTTTCTATAACTCCCGATCAGGTTTTTGCTCGCTTTTTGTTAAGCCTCGTAGCTTGCTAGCCTGTTGGCTAACATCTACGGTGACACCTAGTCTGTGCTGAGGATTCTGGAACAAATACTGACCACACGTGGGCTTCATCTGAAATCCAGTCATGAGTCCTCGGTTTCTGCTTCTTACCAGAGGCTGTAAAGCTGTTCCCGGACTGCGTCATTGCAAAGTTGCAGCCGAGATCTCTGCCTTTAGATACGCGAGCACAGAAAACAGGGATTACTACATTACGACTCCAATCTTTTATGTCAACGCTTTTCCTCATTTAGGCCACTTGTATTCAGCTGTTATAGCTGACTGCTTTCACCGGCATAAGCAACTCAAGGGCTTCAACTCCAGGTTTACTACAGGTAAATTCTCCATTAATTATTTGCACTACTGGACATGTAAACTGTTATTTACAGGCACATGAAATCATTGATTATGTATTTAAACTTGGCCTCTTTCCGAAGTATCAATATCTAAATGAATGAAACGAACTGAACCGGCATCATAAAGCAGCTGATCATGTTCCCTTTCAGGCACAGACGAACATGGTTTGAAAATCCAGCAAGCGGCTGAAGCTGCAGGAAAAGATCCCCAGACATTCTGCACCGCTGTGTCGGAGAGGTTCAGGAATCTCTTCAGCAGCTGCAACATATCCAACACCGACTACATCAGAACCACCGAGCAGAGACACCATCGGGCCGTGCAGCACTTCTGGTCGGTGCTCTACAGCAAAGGGCTCATATACAAAGGGTGTTATGAAGGCTGGTATTCCACTCAGGATGAAAGCTTCCTCACGCCATCGCAGGTGACCACTGCTCTGGACTCTAAGGGGAAGGAAATCAAAATATCGCTGGAGAGTGGTCACAAGGTAATTAAACTGGGATCAGATGAGTGTGACTTTAGCAGAAATGACTTCCCCCCCTGAAATGTCAGACTTATTGCTCCTGTTTTGCAGGTGGAGTGGATGAAAGAGGAGAACTATATGTTCCGTCTGTCTGGGTTTCGACCTCAGCTGCTTGACTGGCTCAGAGAAAATCCTCGTGCCATCCAGCCTGAGCGTTTCTACCACTCTGTCCTGCAGTGGCTGCAGGAGGAGCTCCCCGATCTCTCCGTGTCCCGCCAGAAAAGTCGCCTCCAGTGGGGAATCCCAGTCCCAGGTGATGCCGAACAAACCATCTATGTGTGGTTGGATGCACTGGTAAACTACCTCACGGTAGTTGGTTATCCACATCACCATGAGAGATGGTGGAACATGGCCCACCACATAATTGGAAAGGACATCTTAAAATTCCACGCCATCTACTGGCCGTCCTTCCTTCTGGGTGCTGGCCTGCCTCTGCCTCAGACCATACATGTGCACTCTCATTGGACGGTGGCAGGAAAGAAGATGTCTAAGAGTTTGGGGAACGTGGTGGATCCTCACGAACGCTCGCAGTTGTTCACAACTGACGGCTTGAGGTACTTTCTTCTCCGTCAGGGTGTCCCCGACACAGACTGCGATTACAGAGACGACAAAGTGATCAAGCTGCTCAACTCGGAGCTCGCAGATGCTCTGGGAGGTCTGCTTAACCGCTGCGCAGCTCCAGCACTTAACCCCACTCAGGTCTACACGTCCTTCTGCCCACAATCCTTCCCTCGTGAGCGTGGAGGTCGAGCTGTTGACGAAGACTACCACATGTTGGACAGCGTGAAACACCTCCCTGCTGTGGTGGAGCAACACTATGAGAACATGCATGTTTATAAAGCACTGGAGGCAATCAGCGCCTGTGTGAGGCAGACCAATGGCTTTGTCCAGCGCCATGCACCATGGAAGCTGGACAGAAGAGACGCTGGAGACCAGCGCTGGCTCGGCACCATTATCCATGTTTCCCTCGAATGCTTGAGGATTTATGGCACCCTCCTCCAGCCAGCAGTGCCAGAAATATCTAACAAGCTGCTCTCCAGACTTGGTGTACAACCGCATGAGAGGAGCTGGCCAAATCTGAACTTCCTGCCCAGGTATCAGGGAATGGACTGTCCCTTTGAAGGGAGAACTCTGGGTTCAGACTCAGGGGTACTGTTTAGCCGTTTGGAGAGTCAGAATGCAAACAAAAAGAAAAGCCAGAAGATGGAAAAAGGCAGCAAATTGAAATGATGAATTTACCATCCACATGCCTCTGTTCAATCAATACGTTCATTAAAACCCACGTGACAGTTCTTTCTCCCTTCCAGAGAGGGGGAAAATGTAGGCGTTAGGCAAAAGAACAATAAAAAAACTTACCGGAGATTCCTACATGGACATGTACTGTATATGGTTGTTTGGGCATCATTTGTCTGATCTGCTGACCGAGAACAATGTTAAATTTGTGCCATTTGTTTTCGGTTTTGACCATAAGGAAGGATGTGACTTAAAATTCACCCAGATCTGCACCTACATGACAAATGTGCTTGAAAGAACGTATATATATGTATATATATATATATATATTTTTTTTTTTTTAAACAAAACTCGTTTCTTATGAAAAACAAACGTTTCTCTAAACAACCTAACCCATCAGATGTAGAAGGCATAAAAACTGACAGGAGTTTTTAATGAGAAATACACGAAACTGAAAAATGTACAAATTGAAATAAAATAAAAAATGCATTATTTTTATAATTTCTGGTTCATTTTTTTGTACATAAACATGTTCCATTCTTAACCATGACCTGTTCATTAGCATCCTTCCATTGATCCCCCCCCCCCCCAAAAAAAACAAAACAAAAACTACACACATGGATATTTTCATTGCCTTGTTTGGTGATTTCCAACAACTCCCCTCTTAACCCACGGCCCATTCTCCACAAACACCAATGAACGTGATCAGAAATATGAACTGGTGCCCTGTCCTGGCTGTGAATCTGCAAAGAACAGGGAAGTTGTGTTTAAGAATCCCAAGTTCGGTGACAAACGCAGACGCTGACAGGTGCTCGAACAGCGACCTTATTGACTTACTTGAGAGTTGCTGTTGCAGCTGTCTGACCAGTGCTGCCGTCTGTTGCTGCTGCTGAGTCTGCTGCATTCCTTGTCGGGGAAACTGAAGCGCAACACTCGGTCAGTCTTGGTTTTTATTTGCTAGCTACAAAAGGATTTTGTAATCTAACTTACCATAGGTTGCTGTGGGGGAAGTGGCTGCATTCCAAGACCCTGGTTCTGTGCCTGGCCTGGTGGCGGTACTGCCGACACCTGCTGCTGCTGCTGTTGTTGTTGTGGAACCTGCTGTTGAGGAGGAACCTGCTGAGGTTGGACCTGTTGCTGCTGAACCTGCTGGGCCTGCTGCTGCTGCTGCTGCTGTAAAAACAGCAATAAGTAGTTTAACTCGGCAGCAGCAGCACTTAGAGCCTGTAGGATATTAATGATGGTGTTAAAGTAACTTACTCTTAGTGCTTGTTGTCTGAGGTACTGCTGCTGTTGTTGTGCTGCTTGTTGCTGTTGTTGTTGCTGCTGCTGCTGTTGCTCTGCTAGCATCTGATTGGGCCTCATGCTTGGATGGACGCCCTGTCCTCCCATGTGACCCAGACTGTGCATGATGGGATTCTGTTGGATGGGCTGGTGGGGAAACCTGACAGGAATAATAATGATGTCAAAATAGTATGGTTGCATGAAGCAATCTACTATGTTACGTAACCTTGTATTACTACCGCCTATATAAAAGTATATACACACGCGCATTGATTTGAATTCAAATGTATCAACTCCACCGTCCAACTCAAACATATCTGGTGCATCATGTCCTTCACTGACACACAGCGGCAAAGGTGCAGCCTTCTTTGTGAAACACAAACCTCTGAGTGTTCTGCATATTGTGTGGGTAGCCTGGAGCCTGCTGGTGAACGTAACCACTGGGCCTCTGCTGAAGCTGCCTATGAGGATCTACCACAGCTGGGTTGTTTGCAGGATGGGTGCCCTGGAAATTTTGGTTCCCATAGGACGAAGGGGCCATACCACCACCCTGGGACGGATGCTGCTGCATCCCCATGTGTGAACCGAATGTGGTATAACCCTGAGATAAGTTCTGAAAAGCAAACACAAGCATATAATTCTGATACTTTGAAGCAGGAAATATGCTATAATTTACAATGTGGACCTTCAGTCCTCTACTGAAATGATTACCTGAGATGCCTGCATAGGCGTATATGGTTGGTTGGGCGTCATTTGTCTTATCTGCTGGCCAATTAAGCTCTGATTCTGAACCTAGAAACAGAATTTAGCACCAAATACAGAAAAGGTAATTTACAAAGAGTACCGGAGCATTTCTGCTGTAATGAAAATGTACAGTCTCATCCTTTTCTAAACTTCTGGATGTTAGTTATTCTGAAGTGGTTCTTGGATCCAGAATGACTTACCAATCGCACCTGGAGCTGCTGTCGCAGTATTTGTCCCTGTGGCATGTTGGGCTGTGGTTTAAAACCCATTGAGTATTGCTTGTCCAGTCCCATCATGCCGGGCATGTTGCCCTGCATGCCTGACATCATGCCCGTGTAGTTTGGTCGAACAGGCATCATTTTGTTCATCTGTGGGTTGCGAGCAGGTCTGTATGGAGGCTCTAAACCTGGACCTCCTTTGCATTAAAAAAAAAAACAAAAAAAACAAATAGAAAAGGTTCTTGTTGAAGTCTAAACCAGTGTGCCAAAATCTTAGGAATGACTGCGACGATGATGAGAGAATAGCAGGCGCTCACCTGGAGGTAGGGGCTGGTTCTGTGTGTACATATTCATGGCCTGCTGCCCATACGGTAGCCTGCCATATGGGTGATTCTGCATCAGCTCAGGTGGCATGTTAGTCCCATAGGACACACCACCTGGTGCACGGTTTACACCATCCTATAGAGGAACAAATGTAAATGTATCATTTTTAAAGACAGATTAAAGAAATAAACACTAAAAATGACAATATCCAACCTCAGTCTTGTTGGATGAATTTTTCTTTTTCTTGTTGGATTTCTTCTTATTTGAGTCAGAAGGAACACCAGGTACACTCTTCTCTGGCTTCACAGCCTCCATCATCTTCTTTTCTGGTTCCTGAGACACAGGCGTGAGTGGCTCTTCTTCTTCTGGGGGCAGTGGGAGTGGTTCCAGGTAATAGCTACGAGGTTTGGGCTTCAGGTGAGTGTGGTAGAGCAAGAAGCGCTGCTGCTCCTCAAATTTGTTGACCTTGCGATCTACGCGTATCGTGCCAAACCAGCCCCAGGACAGAGGGGCAGAGTGTTTGAGACCCTCAAAGACGTCCCATGGGGAAATCTTCTGCTTGGTTGATACTTGAAGACCCTGTTAGCACACATACAGAATTGTTGACTTCATCATAAAAAAAGCCTGTCACGTATTTTGACTGTGAGCAATAATATGAAAGTAGTCACATCCGCACCTCCTTCTCAAATCCAGCGATCTTGTTGCCCTTTGTGTCTATCAGTGAGCCCTGAGGTTCACAGGTAATGACATCTCGGGTCTGCTTTGGCAGTGGCAGAAGTTGACGGACCTTTTCCAAACTTTCAGACTGTCGATCACCGAGCTCTTTCTGTAGAAATAAACACAGACAATTGCACATACTGTATTAGTTTGCAAACGTGACCTTGAATATTTCATTTCACACTAGATACGACAACTATTTTTTTCAGGATTATTTTCTTTCCTTAGCGCCTTCCTCTTAATTTAAAGATAGGCAATACAGAACAATGTTCTTACCCTCAGCTTTTTGACCAGGTTCATGTAGGCTCTCTTGTTCTCCTCCATACTCCCCTGAGAGATGCTGGACATGTCTGCAGCCAGCGTTCCATTAATAAGCACACTCAACATGTCTAACACTGTTGTGAAGAGCTCACTGTTGGAGAAGCAGACAGGAAGATCATGCAACTGACTGTGTGCTTGCAATCTGTCGATTGGTTTAAACTGTTAAAAACGCGTACTTATTGGACTGCATGTCCACTGTACCACTGCTGATGATGTCCAGGAGCAGCACTGCCCACTCTGTGGTCTGTTGGGTGCTACGCTGCACCGTGTCAAACATACCACCCACCTATTTACAAAAGGAAGCCACAGTTTCACAAGTTTCTACACAATTTTGGAAAAGTATGGAATTTGATTTTATAAATTTCCAAGAGAACAGAAGCTACTGTATGGAAAATATGCATGTTTCTAAGACTGTTACCATTGTTCTATTTTCTAAAACATAAAATTGTGAGTATCTAAACCAATAAATGGATATATGTTTTTTTTTTTCATCGAGAAGTCTGGAAATTAAGTCTGAAAAAATATGAAATTTGGACATTTCAAATGTGTCTGAGTGAGCAGGAACGCTGGACTGTAAAACACTTACGAGATTCAGTCTGAGTTTTAGGGCCTCGTGCATCATTTGCTTTGCCTTGCAGTCATCTTGGTACTGATCCTCTCTCCAGTTTGTGACGATCTGCTGCAGCTGGCTATAGAGGGAGGTGAGAAGACCTTCCCTCTGCTCATCTTGTCCCTTCAAACAGGTCAACACCAATGACAGGAATGGCTGCTGACTCAGCAGAGACATACTGAGAAAGGGAGGAAGAAGAAAGTGACAGAGAGAAGTCGGTTTGATTATGTTCCTAACCTGAGGGTGATATAAACTGTAAACAGTTTTCATCTTGAGAAGCTGTCAGATTAAATCTATTTTTCCACTTACCTTTTCTGTTTCTGTCTGTCTCTTTCCTTACGAGAAGAGGAACCCAAGTGCTGTCCCTTCTCTAGCTCTTCTCCTGCTGCCTTCAGTACGTGGCCCTGAACTGCAGTGGACAGCTTGGCTATCAGCGGTGCCACCAGCCACACACCCGAGCGCTCTGACGAACTGTGGAGGAATTTATTAAGATTTAAACATGACTTTAAATGCCAGAGGGTGACTAACATTCAGACTAAAAATTCTGACTTTGTGAGTGATGCTGATTAGAAAGAAGGTACCTTAGAATTGGCTTCATTTTGTTGGCAGTGCTGTTGTTGTTAGATGTAGACCCCCCTGAGCCCACGGCTCCATTTCCTGAAGGGTTACTGGAATTCATCTCAGCTGATTTCTGAAACACCTCAATGGTGGCCTTGGCTATGTTCTCCAAAAGTGAGTACAGCTCCTATCGCAAAACAAGTACAAACTATTCAGACTAGTTTTTTTGACTAAACATTCATAGCATTTATTCAAGAACCAAACAAGATTGACTGGAAAAAAGGAACTTGCATTGTTTGTGCTCTGTTTGATCATCAGCTGCAGCTCCAGCGATGACTGTCTCATGGTCCACTGGTCCATGTTCTTTTAAGGCAACAAATAACATTAGCAAAAACAAGAAAATGTAATGCTTTCTAAACCATTTATTTTGTTGTTTATGGTGGGACGCTAACTAAAAATCCTTACAGAAGTAAGGAACTGGAGTCTTTAGTTAATCTAACATGAGTGATTCTGTCTCTATAATGTGATGTGTTCTATGGATTTTGTGAACTGTTGGTATGCGCTGCTGACCACAAAAAAATCCATTTCCAACTCAGCCAGGAGAGGGCAGTATAATCACACTGTTTTAATTTCTGGAGAAAAGCCGAGTTGAAGTGTATCTTTTAGTCAAGGGGTCTCAAAATCCTGGCCTGCGGGACTTAACGTAAAAAATTAAATGGCATTTGGTCATTCAAGTTCCTTTTTTATATTTAAATTATGAAAACAATTCTATCCAAAAATAAAGGGAAGTGCTGACGACATAAAATAGAACTGAAAAAGAAACATCTCAAACAAAATGATGCTGAAGTTAGTTTCTGATTCAGATTTATTTTCCCTAAACTGCTGAGTAACGGATTGGCAGACTTTCACATAATATCTATGAAAAGTTAGAGGACAAGGCTCAAATATTCACTGCTTTCTCTGTGGCACTTGAAGCACTGCAACTGGCAGTTCTCAGCTTGCAATTTGCAAATTGTGCATGTGAAGCTAGAGCTCTTTTTGTGTTATTTAATATGAAGTGCTGTCAGTTCATGAAAGGCTTTGATTAATTATTTAAGGATGGGGAAAAACATTTGCACTCACTGTCAGTTTGTATAATATACAAAAATTGAAACTGCATTTTCAGAAATAATTGTACTTTTATTCTGATGCTCAAAAAATATCTGCCAGAAGTGTGTTATTTGTTCTGCAAAGCCTCAAATAACATCTGGTATAAAATAAACCGTTACACTGTTATTGACCTGTAGGATGCGTTTGATCCGCTGCCTTTGAGGGTTGTCACCATCATCACTGTCCAGCTGACGATGTGGATAGCATATTAGTTGCAGCAGCCTTTGGGCCTGAATGTTAACAAGAACCGGGTCCTGCAGTGCACTGCTGTCCTCCGACAGAGACTTCAGGCAGCGCTCTCCTACCCACTCCTGTAGACAGAACGTATGCAGAAAGGAACAACTTTATTCAGCTTCACAAATACATTAGACATAGATATGAAAGAAGAAGAAATTTATATATATGTTTTTTCAGTGTTTTCTTGTTCATTTTGTCTTTCAAACTACAAGGAGGTCGTAGGTGTAATTTATCAACTTATAGCCTCACCTGCTGACAGATCGTCTTCAAAACGTATTTTGCATACACATCCAAACTGGCTGTTTCTATGGAAACATTGCCCCCTTCAGATATGTCATCTAGGCCAGAAGTGTGTGAAAGCCCTGAGCCTCTTAGCTCAGCATCGCCTGAAAAATCACATTAAATTCAACATCAGTTCCACCCAGATTCAACATTTTCAGTCACACATGTGACACAAATTGGATCGAGATTAAACGCAGGCATAACAGCCCCATTTTTCATTTTCAAAAATCAAATGTCTTGTTTAGACATTAAACATGAATCTCACCCAGCATGAACACAGCTTTGAGAACAGCAAACACTGCTCCAACCACGATGCTGTTCTGAGAGGCAGCAAGAAGGTGTCGATCACAAGACGACCGGATACCAACTGGACACAAAATAAAATAAAAATGGGTCAAAATTGTTGAATGACATTAGCTGGCAGAAAGAACAACAATGTCAAACAGTGAATATGTTTTCTGACTGTGTTGGTCACCTGATTTCACACCATCCTGCGGAACTGGATTGCGTTGCGGTGTCTTAAAAAGGTGCAACAGAATCCTGCAGGTGAGTCGGGCTCCAGGTTCTGAATCTTGCTCACTGCAGGCTGAAGGGAAGACCCATAGATGTGAGGTTGTTTTTTTTGTTGTTGTTTTTTAAATATATGAGAACTGTTTAAGTTTGTTGGACAGGCTACACAAATCATGGGGATCTAAGTCACACATTTAAATTTAATAGTTATCCAACATAGACTTTCATTACACAGTTATTGTTAATGAAGCTGTTGTTATGAAAGAGGAAGGGAGAACACAGTTTCATCGCAGGGGAGCCCTGCGTGGCTTTACAAAGTGAGCCATACTGAAACAAACAGCACAACAGGGCTATACATGCCATTCCCCTCTAGCTGCAATGTGAGAAAAAGGAGCCTCACCAGCATTGAGGAGTGAAGGGATGGCAACACAGCGGACCAGGTCTTCTAGAAGAAGGCACTGTCTGGCGATGAGTATGGCCACAAATGTAGCCAATGAATCATGGAAGGACAAATCGCTCACCTGAAACATGAATCAACTTGAGATATAACTGTGTGAAGGAGGTGTATTTTTATCAAAAGTAGAAAGTTTTCTTAATTTTGTCCACCAAGATGTTGAAAACTAATACTTGTAGTGAGCTATTGTGAGAGAATCAACTTCATAGTTTCTCCCTCTGTAGATGTAAAAATAACAGTGACAGCACAGCTTACATCTACGTTGCACAGCAAATCATTGAAGCCGCAGTTGCCATTGTTCGAGGAACAGCACAGAGCCTTGAGGATGCCAAGCCACTCGGCACTCAGGGAGCGACAATACGCTGTCAGCTCTGCGCACAGAATCCCGATATCGTTCACCCTAATAGGACAATACATGACATGAAGCTACAGCTTGACAGAGAGGAAAGAACTGCAGCAAACAGACGGACACATGTAACAAAGTAAAAGAGTAACCCACCTCTCAGGGTCTCGGTGGTCCACACACACATCCATGAGCACATTACATACAAAGCTGTAACGGTTGGCTGGGCTGTCATTGAGGATCTTGCCCACCATTGAGTGGTTAAAGTTATGAGCTGAAGGGTTGGCAATGGCTTCCATCATGAACACAGGATCCCACAGCATGTTGGAGTCTGATGGGTCGATATTGCAGTAGATGGAGTTTTTAACTTTGGAGCAAAACTCACTGAGAGAATAAAAGGAGAAAATCAGGAATGAACAGCTTTTATACTTATATCAGCTGTTATGAATAAAACATGGAAGATTTTCCTTTTCAGGTTTATGATTTTGAAAAGACCAAAACTTCAGTCTACCTGAAAATCTCTCCAAATTTGTTCTTGAGGTGACTGCAGGAGTTGTAAAGGTCATACAGGTAGGCTAAGATACAGCGTTCAGCAGAGGAACAGTCTGCTGGGTTTACACCTGATTTCACTACAATGCGCAACCTAAAGAAGACATTTGCACAGAGGCACAATTTAAGATACTTCTTTCAGACATATCTTGAAAGATGAACACTTGCCCTCTTCTTGAGAGATAGACCCGAACTATCACTAACATCTATGACAGGGTTAGTCAATTCAGTTCAGGTGAAAGCAGTTGTCTACTTGGTAGGAAAGAAAACCTCATACGTCAGAGACACGAGGAACTCAAGCCCAGTATTAGTAATATTACTACGTTTTCCTTTATCAAGTGGAAATTCTCAAGCTTTCAGTGATTAACATGATGTGAATGACATACCCATCGAAGACTTGTGCCGTCTGCTCAGGATTGAGAATGAGACAGGAATGGTACCTCCTCAGAACAGCTACAATACACAGACACAGACTGGTGGTGTAGCTGCCCACCAGGTTGGATGACTTCAGCAGCAGCTCTGCTTCCACCAGACTTAATTCGTTCAAAAGCTACAAAAAAACAAACAACAAAATTGGGAAAAGTCATTATTTCCTTAGTAACAAGACATTCTGGATGAAGATAGCCATACCTGAATAGCAAAATCTATGAGGCCACTGATGTTGAGGGAGTACTCCATGAGGTCAAAGATGAACTGAATGTGCTGGACAAGAGGTAAGTGATACGACATCCCTAAGGCAAAACTGGTGATCTGTTCCAGTACGTTTCTGGACACCTGCAAACCAACGAAGGAGGACGTTTGAAACAAACTTCAATGATTCCACTCTGCCGTGATACAGAATCTCTGCAGGACAGTAAAATAGTAAAAATCAATAATGCTTTGTCAGCGGCATTATAAGTAGTCAAAGGTAATCTTAAAGTTGTGATTAAGTTTGAAGCAATTACTGCATCTCGGGTTTGTATCACCTTAGTGGGTAGATGGGAGATGGTTGGAGATAAGTATGTTAGTGAGAGGTTATTTTAACATTAAATTAATTACACCTAACACTTCTCTACAACATGAAGCACTCCATGCTCTATCCATAAAACAATTGCAGTCTGTCCTTTGGAAAATGCATCCTGGACCTCAGGCGGTTCTTTTAATAAAATTTTGGTTTGTTGTGCTTTGATATAAAACGGTGGAGTAATCCATATTTTATAGGCTCAGGGCGTTGTCAACCATGCTGCAGTATTTATTTACATTCATCATTGCATTAACTTCTGCTGTTGTGTCTGAAGGTAACTTGCATTTAAATGATGTCAAAGAAGAAACCAAAATACACTGGAAAGAGCATCACCGGGAGATTATAGTATGAAACTGCATTTGCGTTAATAAACTCTGCTCAACAAACAAGTTATTTCTATAAACTACTGCTGTCAAAATTATCGCGTTAGCGGGCGATAATTAATTTTTAGAATTAGTGCCGTTAAAGATTTTCACGAATTTGACTTAGCGCAGAATGACCCGCCCCATACATCCCATAATACCACTCAGAAGTGCAGTGACGCGCAGTGAGCAGAGCGGATGAATGCGTACGGTGAATGTAAACATGGAGCAAGAGCAGGTTGGCCCTCTGGATGGGGAATTTCAATTTAAAAAGAATACAGATGGAACAATAAATAAGCAGATATTCATTTGCACTCACTGCAGGAAGGAGTTCCGGTTCCACCGGAGCTATTCTAGCCTAAAGTACCATCTCGAACATAAGCATCTGGGGGCTTCCAGTTCCAAAGCTACAGCTAGCTTGCGACAGACCATACTAACTGAACGCCGACCAATGATCAAATCCACCAAGGAGAAATTAACCAACACACTAGCTGAATTTTTGATAAGAAAAAAAAAAAAGAAAGAGTGGCCCTGTTGTGCTAGTTCAAAGAGGGGGAAAAGATACTGTCCTGTTACTGAAAGAAAGAAAGAAAGAAAAAGTCTTGCTGATTTTGAAGAGAAAAAAGAATACTGTCTAAAATATAAATAATGTTCTTGAACAATATTAATGCCATCCAGGGTGGATTTATGGTTGCAATGAACAAATGCAGTATGTTGCTGTACAGTATATATCCGCCTTGTGTCATTTCTTTCCATTCTAACAATAATTTACAGGAAAAATATGACATATTTTGGGGATAATTTGAATTGCGATTAATTACGATTAATTAATTTTAAAGCTGTAATTAACGCGATTAAAATTTTTAATCGTTTGACAGCCCTATTATAAACATAAAATGGGGCACCGGTGGAACTAAAGTTTACTGTTTTTACCTGGGAGGTGACCTGATGCTGGTCAAAGTGGGAGAGGTGCTGGAATTTGGAGAAGATATCTTCAGCAGTTGGAAAGGCCTCTGGTTTACTCTTTTTCCTTTTTTGGCCTTCCTCGCCCCCTGGAGATGGGAATGGTAAAATGGAGTTGAGGTGGATCTCGTGGGATTTGCGCATAAGAAACGCCATAAAGAAAAAAACTGTACTGTAAGCTGAAAGCCTTCATCACACACTTTAGATATGCAATTATGACTTTGGAAAACCTCAAATTGCCTTAATATAATCACATGTGAGATAAATTGGCAGTGAATAGATGAGACCTATTAGCATAGAAATTGGATGGAAAGTAGATGGAGTGAAGCTCACTTGTTTTCCTAGGCTTGATAAGGAAGAAATATACTGTCTTCTTTTAGGGAGGACAGAAGGAATACATTTCTTTTTAGCAGAAAAGCTGTTAGAATAGTTATAGTCGGTGACCAGTGACCATTTCTGTTTAAGAAAACGTCCCAGTATGCTGAAGTATGCATGGACAACACGGCTGTCTGTAATATTCTCTAAATGTGTTTAAAATAGATTTTCCTTCAGGGAGAATATCTGCCCAATAAAATATGGTAACACACATTAAAATGGTTGCTTTTGCCTTCAGCTGCAGCAGACAACGTGACTCTAACCAAACAGGAGGAAGTACCGAACATCAAGGTTAATAAATGTGAAGAGTCTTTACCCGTCTCTGCTGTGCTTTTGCGGTTGAGCACCTTCAAGATGTCTTTGGTGATTTTCTTGATGGTGTGCCGCGCCTCATCCCTCAATTTGCCCACGCCGTACAGGACCACTAACCGCTGGTTGCACTCGTGGCTACTGCTCTCCTCCTGGAAGGAAAAAGAGAAGCAACAAATACGATATGTGATGAGTGGATGAACCAAACCAGCAGAGATGACCTGAATTATTAAAATCAATTCAAGATCAGACAACTAATTTATAACACGATGACAATGTAATGAGTGATTACAAAAGGTTTTACTCCGAAACCATTCAGTGACTAAAAATAATTTTGTTTTGGGTGTCATCATATGAATGAGATCTTCCAGAAAATAAGAATTTGTTTAAAGTTATGTGTGTAATTTTTTTCTGGTGTCGCTTTGTGGTCTCACCTGAGGAATGGGGAAGTGAGTGGCATATTGAATGTGGCGAGGTTGGTCATACAGCTGAGGGAAGGCAGGGTCCATCCCCTTGTCCTTACTGCTGGCCTTGCTGTCCTGTTCTGGAGCTGGCTTCTCAGGAGAGGGGCTCCCCTTGGACTCACAGTGCATTGGAGGAGAAAACATCTGCCGGGCAGTATGGTATGATCAGTTTTCACATAAAAAAAAAACAAGTAAACGATTTCCACACATTAGGGAAGGAAAAGTTATTGTCATGTTGTACCTCATCAAAATTAGCACTGGAGTTGTGATCGATTTCCATGGATTCTGACAGACCGGTGTCCTGTTGAACCAACAGCAGCCTTGTATAAACTTTTTATACCACATCAAACTGTACAACTGAGTCATCGCACTTCACAACAACAGCTGCCTCCAACTTGCCTCGCTCTTGCAGTTGCTGCCAGCCTCCTGATCTTTGCGCTCTGATTCATCCGAAGGTTCGTCACTGGGGGAACGTGGGCGAGGCAGGTGGGAGTCAGAGGCCAGGTCACCACGGGAAATAAGCGTGCACATGTAGATGTTGTGGGAAAAGACGTCGTGACGAATGAGCTCGCAGAACAGTAGAACCAGGTTGGAGAACTCCACTCGTTCGCTTTCGTTCCCGGGCTCCGCTGCAGAGGGGAGGAAGAGGGGTTGAATTATTTAACAACATCGTTTCCCTTTGCCAAATCATTTAAGATAAAAATGAACAAGCAATGAAGTGGGAAGTAAAAGTTAACAGATCCAACTTGACACCTCTGAGAAAAAGAAAAAAAAACTCACTCAGTGTGGGGGCCTGAGTGTCGAGGAACTGCAGCAGAACATCCTGAAAAACTGGTACTGTTGCAGCTGAGAGGGACCCAGATGACACAGACCCTTTCTCATCCACCACCTCCGAATCACCACACCGCTGCAACCAAACACCCACCAGGCAACTAATGAAATGTCCCAACACTACACACTTTCACATTCCCATTTACACTACAAGCAGAATTTTTGGGGAAATCATTTTCGCTCCCTTTGTTTCCAGTATAGTAAATGAGTCGTGATAGCCAGTCACGAATTGAGAGAACTCGATACAGCTGCAGGTGCCCCCTCTTACCTCTGCTTCTATTTCAGCTTGTCTCTTTTCCAGCAGCTTGGCCACCACCATGGCTCTGTGTCTGCCTGAGCGCTTACAGCACACTGCCCATTCACAGAGCAAGGTCACCACAGCATCGTCATCTGGAGACATCTGTAAGAAAACATGCAGAAATTAGCATTTTTATTTTTTTTTAACATTTTAATATCCTTCAGCAAACAAACTTTTGTATTTAAGATGAGACATTTTCTTGCCTTGGCAAAGACACCAAAGGAATAAATCCTTACCTCATGGCTATCTTTGCTCTGGCCTGACCCAAATATTCGGTTGTACAGCAAATCCAACGAGTTGTTAAAGTCTGACTTTTCAAAGCTGTGGCTGTCTAAAACCTCCAAAGTGTGAAGGACCCTCCCGATAGTGAACCCTGGTCACAGATGGCAGAAAGTGTATCAAATATTGACTCTCACAAACACATATGTACATAACAATGACGTCAGTGTTTCTAACCTGCTGTGGTCTCTTGACACTTGTCAAAGGACCATCTGAACTCCACCGCCTGGCCACGCTCCTTCACCTGCTCCTCAATCTCCCTCAACTTTGTCCGGACCTGCGGAGAAAGAGAACTGTCACTTTCATACAGCCGTGAAGAGTAAATGGTACTGTAATGAGAAGCAAGCTTCTGACAGATGGCATTTTTAAGAAAATAGATGGCAATACTCCTATTTATTTTCTTTATTTGGCCTGTTTTCATCTCAGTTGTATCAGCAAAAACTACCTGCTGAGTGAGGGCAGTGTTTCCTCCAGGCATTGGCAGGCTGGATGGAGCGATGGGCAGGAGGTCCAGAGGAGAACCGGTTTTGTTTCTGCAGTCTGTGAGAGAGTAATGCCACACCAGAGCACTGGGACAACACAATACGATGCTCTGATGCGACAACAATAAGAAGCAATGAGAATTTAGATGGACATTATTCATGACAAGATTAATCTAAAAAAAAAAAAAAAAAATTAGGGTCAAATTAAAGATGACACCTGTAACATGCAGCTGAGACCGTACACGATCGGCCGGTGCTGAGGGCAGATGTAGAAGTCTGTGAAAGGAGTCTGAGGTTGGTTACCCCCACTTGGCTGTGAAGTTGGGGTGGGTGGCAGGGTGTTGCCTTGCTGTGCTAGAATGCTGTGGCCCGGGTGCCCTCCGGCACTGGGGCCCATGCTCCCGTCACTCAGCAAGAGGTTGAGCCGGCGGGTGCAGAAGTAAGCCAGTCTCCGTGACAAATAGGCCGACTGTACAAACTCCCCAGAGTACTGAAGGATGGAGGAGAAGACGGACAGCATTACTGTCTGTTAACATCAGACAACTCTGGAAA
This sequence comes from Arothron firmamentum, assembly GCA_016586285.1. Taxonomy (NCBI): domain Eukaryota; kingdom Metazoa; phylum Chordata; class Actinopteri; order Tetraodontiformes; family Tetraodontidae; genus Arothron; species Arothron firmamentum. The sequence continues at coordinate 93,005 of BJFM01001777.1, forward strand.
TACAGACTAAATGAGAAGCTGCAGACCCCCCCCAGGGGCCTAGTTCAGCAAAGTTCATCAAGTGATGTGGACCAAACTGGGGACAGCTAACAAGGCAGAAAGCAGCCACTGTGTCTTGGATGCGCTACAAACATTTCTTCATTAAAAATGACAAGTGGGTGTACCTGCAGTAAGAGGGGCAGCAGAAATCTGAGCAGCTCATCTTCACCAGGGCGAACCTTCTCAAAACACTCCAGCACCCAGGTCAGGAACTCATGTCTGTCCAGCATCCCATCCTGAGGGCAGAAAACCAAACATCGTACAGCATTTCATTCCAACAACTGCTCAGTTTTATTGCTAACTTCCAGATCTGAATGGAGATTTCCAAAAGAGAACTGACCTGAAACATAAACATGGCTAGCTTCTCGTTGTATTCCCACTGCTTCATGGCCGTGTCCACGTCAGAAGGCATGGCCGGCAGGGGAGAACTGCAGCCTTGGTTTGGAAACTGACGGTAAAACTCGGCTACTTTCTGTAGCTGCTCCCACAGATACTTGGTAATAATCTGAGTCCACTCTGCACACACAACAAACAAACACAATTTAGGTCAGACACACACAAACCTGATTCAAGGCAGCAGGCAGAAACTCCAACCCACACCCAGTTTCATGAGTGGACACCTGAATAGACCATCTAGCATGTAAATGCAGTGCATGTGTAAGCATCTCTGGTTCCGGTGAGTATGTGTTTGCAAGCTTTGACCAGTCTGGCGATGAGCTTATCTGCTCACCGCAGGACTGGTCACAGTTTGTGTACCAAAGCTGAACAGCCAATCAGAGAGTAACCTCTCATCCATGACCAGTAATGAGAAAAGTAGTGGGCAAATATAGACGGATGCAGATGGAACTGCCATTTCAGGACACACAAAGCCGTCTTGGTTTAATGACTCCCATTGGAACAGCAACTGAACAAAAGGTGTTATATTTACAGCAACAGGAGCTCACTAAGAGAACATCTCATAAAAAAAAAAAAAAAAATTGAATTAATAATCTACTCACCTATACACGGATCAATCACATGCCTCTTCTTTACTTTAGTTTCTGTGATGGCGGCGTGATAGGCACATGTCATTTTAATCATCCATGCTGAACGCATGACTGGGACCGAGTACTTGGCCAAGTACCCAAAAACCTCTTCCTTCTTGCTAAAGATTGGAACCTGTAAGAGACACATTCAATGTCTCATTTTGGTTTAAGAAAAAAAAAAAAAAAAAAAAAAAGTCAAGCAACAATCATGGAACATTTTAAATGAATAAAAATACACCCTCCATGCAAAAAAACAACAACAATGGGTTGTTGTGAATCCTTTAGCAGTCAGGGAGTAAAATTTTCCACAAGCTGCCCTTGATACCTCTGTCATGGCAACCAGACTGAATCTAAGACATTCTGCTCAGTGTTGTGTCTCCATTGACAGCGACACAGTTGGGAGTGTCCCAGAAACCGTTTCAGTGACCTGCTCCGTGGAGAATACACGAGTCTATTTTTGATGAAAGCTGCATCAATCTGCCTTGAACCAACTGTGACATTTCGGGACCAACTCCGTACCGACTCCAGCTGATTTTCAAAATAAAATCCCGCTCACAACTACAGCTTCTAGAAACTGTAAACACAACAATAAGATCTTACAGAAAAGAAACTTGAGCAGCTAAACAGCTCACAAACTAATAAGCCATAAAGAAAAACAATATTATGACTTTTGATTTAGCCAAATACACACCGCCACTCTCAATTGTCACATCAATGACTAAAATATTTGCCAAGTCCTTTAATACAGACGAAAATCTTCCATACCTAATCTCGTTTATCAGCAATTAAACCACTAAGTGCTGCACTGCACAACTACAATCTTACCTTTTTAGCCAGCTGTGTGAGTGGTTTAGTCCCAGCCAAATCAGTGAACCAATTATTAATGGAGCTCTGCGATCTTGCAGTGACGAGCCAGAAATTATCCTTCTGGTTGACCTGTGGCTTCCGTTTTCCCGTGTCTGGAAATGTGTTATACCGCAGCTTTTCTGCAATGATGCTGCTGAAGTTTGAGCTGATCTGAAAGCAGTGAGGGAAAAATTTAAATGGCAAAACAATGTTTACAAAAGGCAATTAAAAGTAGAATGAGTTATTACCTTTGAAGGGTTAAAGTTGACATTTCTGGCACTGCCATGTTCATCCCCAGACACGGCTGGTTGGTTATTGAATCCCTGCTTTACATTTAGTGCAGTCAACTCATCCTGTCACAGGAAAACATTGAAGTGCAGCATTAAAAAGATAAACGTTATGTTCAAAGAACGTTGACTTAATTAGGTTGAGTAATGCCAATAAATAAAGAATTGAACTACACATGTTAAAACTATTTGTATTTGTTTACAAGTTATGCGAGACAGATTGATGTAGTTAACTATTTGCGTATTTTGACTTAAAAGTAGGCTCATGGATGTTGCCTTTGCACATTTAGCTAATATTAATACCAAATCATCACGCTAGCGAACCACTGCCAATCACGCACAATCCAAAACAGCCAACGCATGTCGTATTAGATGTTAAGGCAAAATAGGGTTGCAAATCTATTAAAATGGATTGCATTCGTCAGCCAGCACAGCAAACTGCACGATGAACCGGTTGTTAGTCAAATAAGCTGGGGAGCTAGCGAACAAAATGACAACTAGGTCCTTTTCATTGTTATTTCTAGGCCCAAATCGTCTTGAGGGCTCGCTAAAGAGGCTAGCGTCAGTGTTAGCTAGCACAGCTTCTCAGTTAATTGTTCTTCTTCACCAAAACATTGATTTTGAATTTTCCGGTGGCACATCGTAAAAACAGACCTCTTTCTGCTTCGGATCCTGTGGATAGACGTCAGGAGGACCGAGCCTGGGCCGCTTTAATGGCCGGTGTTCGTAACTTAGGATCCCGAAAGCAGCCATCGTCCAGCGGCATCACAGCCAGGGATTTCCTCCTTCAGCAGCTCAGCGCAACAGCCGAAGCCACTTCCGGTAGGGATGTTCTCCACTTTCACAATAAAACACCACTCGTCATTTAATTACATAAAAAGTATTTTATTCATTATCGAATAATTTTGCTCAAAATTCACAACTAAGAGAGATTAGTTTTGATTTCCCTGGCAATTATATTTCTTAATTATATTTCTCAATTGTGCTCTGTACTAAATTCACATTTAGAATTAGCATTCTCGTAATTTGAGGGTAGCAATAAACTCAAATTCTCCTGTGTTAATTTTAAAGTCCATGAAATGGCTGAATACAGGATGATGTTTTTTTTTTTTTTAATGGGGAATACTGATTAACTGTTCTAGAAATGTTAAATTATAGGACCTCACCTGCAGCAAGTCAGATAGTTACTGATACTGCTTTCGGTTATTTATCTCGCACACGCACACTTATTCAAAGCACTTTCAGTATCAGTCACATCTTGGAGGCTGTTGGCTGACAGTTGACCAGTTTAACCTCTGCTCGCATAATCAGACAAACAAGTGTGTTCACGCAAGTGTACAGAAGCGTAACAGTCCTCGCCAAAACCTCGACAACATTCTTTCATGTATGAATACGGCATGACCACATCAATGTCAGACAACTCAACGTGATGTAAATGGAAAGTAAATTTTTTTTAATTAAAAACAAGACGTAAATGACAAGAAATTAGACACATTACAGACGATTGGTCAGTACATCAGCTGATTATAAGGCAAATGTTGACAACGGCCCCCAGCTCTGGGAGAAAAAAACTAAAACTTTGGTAAATCTTTACCAGCTAAAAGTGCAGTTTTATACCTGTGTACATCTGTACTTGTAGGTACACACTATTTACATCCATGGCTCCGCTCCATTATATGACCTGAAAATTATAGATTGAGGCACAATATATATTTTTAGAACACATTCATATTTCTTGCCCAGCGAGGTTGAAGTTTTGTCACATTAAGAGTTTCACCTATTGCTTCAGAGGGAGGAGAAGTTCTCCATGTGTGTCTACATGAAATATAAAGTGCTATCATGAGAGTCTTGTAGTCCTTCTTTGGCCCTTTGAAAATCGTTTTTATGACATTGCAGCAAAAGAAAGACTGTCTGCATCGTGAGGTTTCGTCTGCCCTCTAAAACGCGATCCTGGTCTTTGGTTTGGAAAGTAAGTGATTGTCAAACATAGCAACCTATTTTCCTCAACACTGTGGCAGGATGGAGGCTACTGTAATTAGCATGCGCATGTACGCTCATGTCAGTTTGTGCATACGTGCAACTGTGCATTTGAGTCACAGCTCAAATCAAAGTTGACTCCGAGTGTCTTTCATCTGCTTTGGTGTTCGGATGCCCGTAACATGGCTCTGAATCGGGAATTCTCATTTGCCAACAGAGCAGCAGGACTGTCAAACTCCAAAATCTGAAAATGAAAAATAGAACACCGATCATTACCAGCATATAAATCAGCTCCTGCTTAGTCATTCTGCGTACAGAGAACATATAAGATCAAGGCCCAGTTTGGGCACAAATATAGCAAGCTGACTGATTTCCTCTGAGAGGGAAACATTTTCAATCAGAACTTCAAACATCAACCACACAAAATTAAATATGCTTTGCACATTCCTTTTTATGGAACACCGTTGAGAAAAGAATCAATAAGTGGAGAAAAGATAGCACAATACTGACATTTTTAAACCAAATTGTCCCCTAAAACTGATCTAAAACCAGATGAAAACTGGTCAAGGAGGTTTATAAGAGACCAACAGCAACATCAGAAGAATTGCAGCAATATCTTTATACCTGGAGAATGTTTTTACAGGCATTAATGAGAATATATAGCAGTGATAGACAGTCTTTTCCTTGAAAAGATGTTTATTTCCTTTAATCCAATCATGGCAGTTTTAATAAAACTGTTCATTTTCTCTCCGTCGCCTCAGACCTACCTGGCCTTTGTCCAGGACCATGACTCTGCAGCAGTTCATCACCGTGTTGAGACGATGGGCTATGACTAACGTGGTGCATCTGCCAAACACACTGTGCAGGGTCGTCTGGATGAGACGATCTGTCTCTGTGTCAATAGCTGCTGTGGCTTCATCCAGTATGAGGATCTAGAAGAGAGTTAGTAAAAAGATGCTTGAGTGCCAGTTCTGACGGATACCGATAGGTGGCAGTATTATTCCATAAAGAGAACACTGACCATTTTCAGGCATGAACTGCTTTTTTTATTTATTTTTTTCTTAAACAACAGTGTTCTCTGTCAGAGGCATCACCAAATCAAATGATGTTCAATATCAACATGAAAATCAGCAGCTTTTTCAAAATTCAGCACCTTGCTGTTGCGCAGCAGGGCTCTAGCCACGCAGAGAAGCTGTCGTTCCCCCACAGAGAAATTCTCTCCGTTCTCCGTCACTTCCGCGTGCAGTGAATGAGGCAGCTGGCTGACCTGAGACCAGTCACAGACGGTGGTGAGGAAAAATGCTCAGAGTAAAACACAGGCTCTTAAACCATCTTTTTCACTGACCATCTCTTTAATGTGCGTCTTCTCGAGAGCGTCCCAGATCTGAGAATCAGAGTATTGATCCCATGGATCTAAATTGGATCTGTGAAAACATACAAAAAATAAAAAAATAAAAAAATGGATTAAACATGATGACACCATCACATTCATGGAAACTGCTGATGCTCCAATCTTACGCTTCAACTCTTACTTTAGCCTGAGGTTGTTGGTTTTCTGAACGTAACTGAAATTCATTTATGTTTTTTCTTCATTAGTGCTGCTGAGATTTAGCTTTCAAAACAGTTTCTGTTTTCTTGCGTTAATACCTAGCGCTTTATTTTCTGTGTTTGCACATTTCCCACTTTTTAACCGAAAACTACCATTTCCACACCTAAAACACTGCAAATACTATCTGGCATAACAAATTTAGTTTGAGATCAAAGACAACCATTCCGGTTCAATAAACACCTTTTCTGCTGCTCAACAACAGAGGCAGACCCTAACAAGAGTTCTAGACACATCCCAAAATATTTCCTACATCCTCTTAAAACTGGATAACTTCCTCAAGTGAAAAAGGAAGCACAAGTTCTGCTCCACAAGCAAACGCTGTTTGACCCACTGAGGCTCAAGCAAGACAAACAGATCTGTAAAACCCACAAAGGTGGACTCACACAATCCAAAACAAACCGTGTCTCTGTTACTGTTGTTTCTGTTTGCAGTTTTAAAGCATTTCATTTGTGAAAAAAAAAAAATGCGAATCTTCTCTAAAGACCTGTGACAGATGTGCAGTTTGAGCTCGGTGCTGCACCACTGAACACAAACCTACGTCAGTCGCATTCATCTCCACCGCTTTGCATTTTTTAAAAACTGGAAAAAAACTCAATAAATAGAGCTCATTTATACAATACATCACGGTGTGGATTACCTGACAGTGCCAATGAAGAGCACTGGCTCCTGAGGAATGATGGCTACCTTGCTCCGCAGGTCATCCAGACCAATCTGTGCGATATTGATCCCGTCAATGATAATTGAGCCTCTGGCTAGCTCCACAAGTCTGAACAGAGCTGCACCCAGCGATGACTTTCCTGCAGAAAATACAGAATCAGGAAAAGTGTGGAGGTGCTTATAGGGAATTTCATTAAGCTAGAAATGGTCATACCTGAACCTGTGCGGCCCACAATGCCGATGGTCTCCGCGGGCAGAACGGTGAAGGACAGGTTCTTAAGCACAAGAGGCAGATCCTCATGATAACGCAGTTCAACATCCTGGAACGTGATCTTTCCCTGTTGGGGCCAGGAGGGGGCAGGAGCAGCTGCTCCGTGGCTGCGCCGAGGGCCTTCACTCTCTAGACACTGACAGAGGGAAAGACAGGGCATCTAGTGATCATCCACATGAAGGCTCAAGCCCCACAACCGTCCCTTCACAAATGCCTGGCTGAGAATTACTTTTTTGTCTTGGTTTTTTTTGCTGCTTCAAAAAAAAATAAAAAAATAAAATAAAATAAATATGACGTGGGAAAATAAGCCCTGGCACGTGCTGCAGAGAAAAACCTGTTTTTCCTCTATTTCTCATTGTCCTTCTTATCAAAAGGCAGAGGTACACATCTGGGCATGACAACTGCCTTCTGTTGAGGCTGCTTTACTGGGCTGACGGCATTGCTCATGCCAGTGTTATGGCCACACACTAACCTTCCTCACAGCATCAATCCACGCTCATACCTTTATATAATGATTAATCCTCTCCACAGATGTAAACCGAGCTTCGGTCTCGGTAAGCAGCCGCACCGTAAACTGAAACAAGCCGGTCAACTGTATGTTCAGGAAAAAAAAAAAAAAAAGGTTTTTAAGGTTAATGTTTAACAACTGAATCATTATTACAGCCTGTACAACAAAATGTGAGTTAGAATAAGCTAGCTTAGTTTAGGTTAGCTACCAGTTAACAGAAAAAATAAGTAAGAAACAGCAGTTTGAGTGAGTGTTGTAGTGATTGTAGTTTCTAAATTGGACTGAGGTTTGAGTGTGTGAGTGAGTGGTGTGTGTGTATCCTGTGATGGACAGGAGATTAGCATTTTGCTGATTTATATATGGAATTCCTCAGTTTCCAGTTTTGTTTGGCTAATCAGTGTCTTCTTTAGCACCTCTTAAATGTACCTGCACAGCATATGATATGGCCAAGCCTGCATAGGCTGGAGGTATTCGATTGTGCATGAAGACAATGAGGAGCGCGACAGCAGTGATAAGAGAGATGCTGATGAGGTCCAACCGAACAGCCAGCCAACGCATGGCGCAACTGAAGAGGTAGTTGGAGGCCTGGTTGTTGTCCAGTAACTCCTGATATCTACAGGGAGACAGATAAACAGAAACGGCTTCAATATACATCTTCACTTACAGGTGAAATGACAAATACAAGGAGAGGAGTGTGCTGTTATTTAAACCTCTGCAGGAAGTCGCGCCCTCTTCCATAGGCGTGGATTGTGGAGAGTCCCTGAAGACTGCTGGTGATGTGTGAGGTGAACGGTGATTGGCTGATATTCTCTAAGCGCTTCAGTTCACGAATAAGGACCCTTAAGGCAAAGACAAATAACCTTTACATTTAACTGTCCTCTGTCAGAACTGACTATTAATACAAGCAAAAACTGCTCATCATCAGGATGAGATGTTTGTGGGTAAAGATCACTGGTGTTTGTACAGGTTTCAACTGTCCTCACTTATCTTCACATGGACTAAATGATCTGGCTCGAAATAAGTGCCTTGAGGTAACTTTATTTGTAAATGGATTTACAAATAATTTAAATAAAATTGAATTAAACTCATTTAAATTAGTTAATTAACAACAGCTTTGGCAGGCACCACAAATAGAGTTTATAGTAAGCTGTAACCTCGGCTGAATAAAAATGGCTCAAGTTGTGATGTTTAACTCCTTTAAATTAAATTTTAATGAAGCATATTATCTGCAAACAGGCTCTAGTATGAAAGAGGCAAGCCTTTCCAAAACATTCACATGCCACATTTTCACCAAACACCTGCAAGATGAAGACCGAATACCACAGAAGAAAATCAGCTATAATACTGTAATCCTGTGGCAGACAGGTAGGGAGTGTTTCCCTGCCTGAGCTCTGGATCGTTCCACCTATGTGATGTGTGCAACGCTATGTAACACACAGGCGTCCACAGCACCACCGGCCAAAAAACGTCAGTCTCTGTGTCCTCAAAACAGTGCGACTGACAGAGTTTTATTGACAAAACTGAAGTCTTATTCTACTTTTAGAAGCCAGGGAGGGACGGACGGTTTGTGTGATTTACAAGTCTCCTGTGCTTCGTTTTCACAAGAGCCCAGCAGAGTGAGGAAAAGAACATGACGCTTTCTTCACTTGCAGCCTGTGTTTCAGACAAACATGTTGATGCTCTGGGCAGTTTCATTCCAAATCCCAATAAAGGCTGCTTTAGATGTGGGTAATTGCAGTGGGAAATCTATTAGATAAGGCAGCTACACGCCCTCTGACATGTGACTTTGTCAAACACCACATTCCATCTGTGTGGTGAACGTCTGGACGGCTGTGTCATGCTCATTGTGTCATTTTTGGTGAGACCATTTTTTTTTTTTTTTTTAACTCAAATGATTGAAGCTCAACTTTCTAAGAAATCTGCACCTCTGAAAGATAAATAGACATATTTACATGAAATAGGTCTTTGACATTCATGGGAATTTTAGGCAGTGTGTACGCACAGAAGGCAGGGATACAGATGTAAAGTTGGAAATAAAATTTCCCTGACCAGATTTTTATCACCATAACCACAAATATGTGTTATGACTTCACACGTGATGTTAGCTGTGGGGAAATCTGGAACATGCTGCGTTTTGTTTTTGTACTTTCTGACTTCACACTGTTGCAACAATAACGGTATAAGAGTCATGTTCCTCTTGATCTCTGCGATAGAGGAAATAACAAGATAGCGCTGTTATTTCCCAGGGTATTACTGTGCTGTTGCCGCTCTCTGTAGAGCCACCTTCATCCTGCAAAACTGCTGCAAAGCCACAAACACCACTACAGCAGAGAACTCAGATTGCACAGCCTGTTTCTGCAACATCATGTGAGGAATAAACCCTAATCATATATATGAGATGATGAATAAAAATATACTGTACATTACAAACAGAAGCACATTCTTTCACCTCCAGAACCTCTACTCTTTATATAAGATCTTACAACAATCCTAACCTAAACTAGTGTCGTATTAATGTATACTATAGTTGTATTTCAGACTTAAGTGTTAACACCTAAATATATATAAGGAACTAAAGAAGTTATGAATGTCCAACAAACTGAACGATAAAAGCAACTGATAAATAAACGTAATCACAGAAAAGCTTTGTGAGTACAAAAATGATTGATTAATTAAATATGTTACTTTACTTTTGGGGTAGCTTGAGCACAAATGTTCAATTATCATGTTACCAACAGCATGGGGAGATGAGATGTAAAGTGCAAACAATCCGCTTAAATTTCAAGCTCTGTGTTTACCACCGTGCGCATAGTGTAGTGATGGTAACCTGACCTGGAGACACATCTGATGAGGCAGAGGAACACCCCCAGTGGCAGGATGGTGATCAGAAACCAGGGAAAGACGATGCCCACCACCCCCAAGCAAAATAGCACCAGGGTCAGGTTCTGAAGCAGCATCTCGGTTTGCATGGTGAGGCGCACATCAACTGGAGAGGAGATGTAGTATGTAACGTATAGGTCTTAGAACATATAGAAGAAACACAGTGGCGTCGACAGGTCAAATAAAGACAACAGCCAGCAGAATAACAGAAAGCCACTCCCTCAGGCCATGAACTCAGCAGTACACCTTGTCAACAAGGGTGACTTCACTGACTGAAAAGTCTTCCAGGGAGGGAAAGGTTCCTCGTCAAGACAAATCAAGCCTCACCCTCATCCATGTCTCGGGAGAAACGAGTCAGGATACGACCCAGAGGTGTTGTATCAAAAAAACGCATTGGGCTGAGCAGGAGACGGCGAAACAGCCTGTCATGGAGCGCTGAGGCAGCCTTCACTGTGCACTGTCAACACAAGGAACAGCTGCATTTGAACATGAGATCTGACACGTGTAAACAAACAACTTTAAAAAGCATATGGGAGGAATTACCGTCTGGATAAACAGACAGTTGGAAGGAAATCGCCTGTCAATGTGCTTGAATACAAACATGCAGCACATAAACACCACAAAGCTTCGATTTTCGGCAGCAGAGAAACAACTGCTACCTCAACATACGCTATGCATGTGTACAGTTCTTTTCCTTGTGTAAGGCAGCCTGTCAAGTCTTCACTTCTAATGAGTTTCTGTAGGGCTGACATAAAGGTTATGACCCAATGAATAAAAGACGTTTCACTGGTCGGACAAAAAAAGATTGCATGTGGCAGCAGAGAACAAATTAATTCTGTTAATGGAATATTCAACTGTCCCTGAGATCTAATCACAGCTGGGGGTTAAAAAAGATTAGCCATCTTTGAAAAATTAGCAACTTCAAGTGGCACACATTAATGTGGCGACCCAGCCTCTGCAATGCAGTGTCAGGATGGGTTAGCTGAGAAAAAGAGGATGTTCACCCGTAGGGGTACTGACATGCACATGCACATCCTTCCTTTAACTCTGTCACGTTGTGTTGTCCACACACACGCACGCACACATTTATAAATAGTAATAAATGTTAAATGATTTGGCTCAGAGCAAGTTACAATAAAAGAGACATGAGCAAACAACCCTGAATACAAATAAAACAGATAAACCCTATTAAAACATTTTGGAATTATTTGAATCAACACTTAAGCTTCAGTGATTGACAAGGAGGCACCTGTTTGTTTAGTTCAGTTCAAATCTGAAACTGAATAGAAACATAATACAGATGAAAAATGAAATAGCTGCATTCTTTTAAAAACATAAACATTCAAATCAATAACCATACCAATAACCAATTCAGCTGTATGTGTCTCTAATGGAACAATTTTTAATATCAGTACTACGTTGGTGTCTCAATAATTGGAAAAAGCAGATGTGAGACAGCAACGGTGTCAGAGGAAAGTGGCTAACTAACCTTCACAAACACCAGACCTCTCATCGTCTTCAGGAACAAAGCAGCTACCATAGATGCCACGTAAACAGTTGAATAATAGTGGATGTGAGGATTGAGTCTCATGCTGTTGGTTTCATTCGCCAAGATTGCTGATGTGTCCTGAGGAAATGTGCAGCAACAGCTTACAAAGAATAAAAAGGAATTCCACACTTTTAAATGCAGGAACTACGCCTAAAATGAAATTGAGGAAAGGATAATAAAAGCACAAGGTGACATTTATGATTCAGAGCTCATAGCTCAATAACTTTATTATCACTGTTAATACTTGTGTTTAATTAAGTTTACTGCATTTCTGCTGCTTGTGTCATCAGACATTCTGATTTATTCTCAGTTCCTCAGTTCAGCAGTCATAATCCCCCCCCAAAGATTTTTTTTTTTTTTTTTTTTAAATATAGAATAAGTGATAGTAAACCAGGTTTCTTGTTTAACTTACCCCACTGCCCTGTTTGATCCAGTAGCTGAGCCACCAGTTACTAAAAGCGATACTTCCTGTGGTGGACAGGAAGAGGACTGTGTTGATAATAAAGACAAGGGGACCTCCTGCTGCTTTGATGTAGGCGCCATACACAGACCAGCTGACGTCACCAGAGCCTCTTTCCTCAGCTCTCATCAGTTTTTCTACATAAAGCAAAAAAACCCCAAACATCTTGCAAATATTCCTGAGGAAAATAATAACTCAGCATTTATGTTACACGGGCCTGATAGCATGTTTTAAAGTCTCTCACCACCTCTCTTGCTCTCCAGCTCTGGTCTGACCTTGACATCACTAACAGCATTGTCAGCCTCCCCTGCAGCCTGCTGTTTGTGTTTTAAAGCCTGTTTAACCTGGATCTAAAGACACAAAGAATGAGATGAGAAACAGGCTTTAACCGTGCTTAGCTGGCACCAATCAGGCAAGTCCACTCATTTAAAGTGAGATCTCAGTTTTCCTTTCTCCTGGTCCCTGTGTTTCTGGGTTTATGAACTGCACAGATTGATCCAGTTACTGTGTTTTGAGGGCCTTACCTCCTGTTGCAGGCTGTTGAAGAGGTTTGCATATTCACGCTCTTTACACATTAACTGCTCATGGGTGCCGCACTCAGCGATCTGTCCATCCTTCATCAGAATAATCTGGTCACACTCAGACAAATACTAAGACAGAAAGATGACAGTGAAGAAAATGGGCGAGCAATGAATCTGAAAATCCAATTTAATGTATAAAAGGTTTTTTTTAAAGCTTTAAAATTTGTAAGGTTCGCTTAAACATACCTGCAGCTGGTGGGTTACAAACAGGATAGTCCTGCCTTTAGCAACACCCATGATAGCTTTCTGGAAGACGTAGGAGCCCACACAGGCATCAACAGCACTGAGGGGATCATCCAGGAGAAGAATGGGCCGCTCGCTGTACAGGGCCCGAGCCAGGCTCAGCCTCTGACGCTGCCCTCCACTCAGGTTGACGCCCCTCTCTCCAACCTAGATTTAAAAAAAAAAAACAACCAAAAAACTTAAATCACTCAGTGAAACCACAAACAAGAAAAGCTGCAGCCCTTAGTTCAATGGTAACAGTGACTGAAAATAATTAGAACAGTCTGTTAAAAGTAAGGCTGTTAAAGTTAATGCGCTTTTTTTGCAGTAATGCTACACTTAATGCAAATAATTATTTTAACGCAAGCTAATTGCAATTTACTTTTTTTCTATGTTTCATCCAGACTAGATCATACAGACATCTCTCTCTAGACCAATTACAGGAGTTGGGACAGGATATTGAGCTAGTTTGGGGATTTTCTCACATGCAAGCCTCAAACGATTACATCAATTGGCTTCGCACAAGACTCTACTTCCGCACTTTGTTTATATGATTAAAAATATTAATCATTTGACAGGACCAGTTAAAAGTATATAATCAAGAAAGCCCTTATATACCTCAGTCATGTCGCCATATGACAGCTCTGCTAGATCAGGGAGAAGACAGCACGCCTCCAGAACGGCATAATATCTGAAGAAGAAATAACAAAAATTACATTTATTACTGCTTTTTATCTTGCATTGTTCCACAGTGGTTGACAGCTGACCTGTCTTTGTCATACTGATTCCCAAAGAGGATGTTTTCTCTCAGTGAGTCATTCAGGATCCAGGCTTGTTGTGAGACAAAAGCAAAGCCACCACTGGCAGCTACATTACCTTCTACCAGGGTCATCTGCAACACAAAAACACAGTTAAAAGCTGAGAGAGAGAAACAAACAAACAGAAAACCTTTTTTACGTGTAGCTTATTGTGAGTAAGGGAAATTGAAAATTGTCTTTGCTACTTTTATGCATATTTTTAAAAGGGATTTAGGCTCACCTGTCCTAGCAGGGCTGATAAAAGTGAGCTCTTTCCACTACCAACACCACCACAGATTCCAACCACTGAACCCTGGAGAGACATACGCAGACACAAATGCACCGGCGTTCTTAACTTAAATTCTCCTCTCTACTTGAACGAGGTTGTCCTGTTACCCTCTTAATGCGGACGTCAATGCGATGCAGGATCTTGTGGAGTGGGGGTCTGATGCTCTGAGTGGAGGAGATGGTGCTTTGCGGACTCTCCTGCTCCATATTTGTGAGGAGACTCTGCGCATTTGGAAGATCCTTGATTTCTTTGCTGTCGTCTGTGGAAATGTACAGCCTGAGCTTCTCCCTGCGCAGGACACGCTTCATCCCTCCGAGCTTGCTGGTGGATGACGTCACGTTTGTAGGAGGAGGTCGGGCCTTCTCCCAAGCGAGTGTAGCGTCCCTGAACTCCACAGCGTTACTGGGATCCTCCATTTTGACCAAAACAACCTCTCTGTCATCCATCATAAAGAGCCTCTGCAAAGACAGAGACGATGGAGTCACTTAATGCATTTATTCATCTATTTTGATTGACATGTAACACTACATACATCCACCAAGGCTAATTTAGTCCAGCATTCTCAGGATAAATTCTAATTCTAAAAAAAAGTGTTTCACAAGTCTTTTGTTTGGGCAAAAGCAATGTGCAGAGGTGTGCTCATTCTCACCTGAAATCTTCTGATGGCAACAGCACCTTCTGAAAGCGACCTCACGGCCAGCGGTGTGACTTTGAGGGCAAAGGTCATGGAATTGAAAACAGCAACCACAGTGAAAGCCTGAGGAAGAATGTGTGGCATCAGACACAAACACGCGTGTTTGTCATGCAGATGATTCCTCAACAGGAACATGACATGAGCACAGTTCCCGTGCATGCATACCTCAGCTGCTGTAAGATCATAGCCTAACGCCATATGAAAGGTGAAGGTGCAGACGCTTGAAATCACCACGACGATGGGAGCCACACCCACGGTAAGGCTTTGGACGAGGCCGGCTCTTTCCAGCATCTTTCGCTCCTCTGATCGTACCTCTGCAAGAGAATGATCATTTAAAAAAAAAAAAAGCAAAGAAAGACAAAAAGAGATTGAAAAATAAATGAAGGGTTTAGTTTAGCCCAGCGAGTTCTCCAGTGGAACAATGACCAAAACCACAAGAGTCTCTAACCAACGCAAGAGGATAGAAAAAGACACAAGTGGGAGGATAAGGACCCTACATCCATAAATGGTATAAAAAGGGGCTTCGAAACCTGCTGGACCTTGATAACCGTCCAAGTGTGTCAGACCCAAATCCAGCCTACTCCTCCACCCTGGTTGTATCTCCCAAATGCACATGCTTGTTTCTTAGTTCCCTTAGTTCAGTGGATGCAAAAAAAAAATTCAGTTTTCATCTTTAATATAATCCTCCTCCTGCTACATGCTGTTCTCCATGTGACTCACATCATAACGTATGTGTTTGCTACACAGCAGAGTTGTCGGCCTTGGCAACCACCACTATGGTCATCAATTCACTGGTAAGTGGAGTGAATGAGCTTCTACGTCAATTAGACTGAATGTCAATTAATTATGATTATAATGGGTAATCAAAGGATAGTAATAAAAATGGGCCCCACCTGGCTAGTTTTGAGGCATTATTAAAAGGGGAGAAATGATCCTTATCAACAACAGTGGACCCAGCTGAAAAGGCGATTAAATCCGCTGAAAATTAAACCGGCCTTGACAGTCGCTGAAGGTATCAGAAAAGAGCAAACACCTCACAGATGAACTCTGAGGTAAATACTTATTAGAGAAGACGGAACAGGGACTTAAAAATTGCAGGAAAGTGTAAATACAGCCAAGGTCAAGGTTATCTTCTCAGCTCGGAGAAGAAACTGACCAATTAGGTAATACTTTGCTTCAAATGCTTCAAAAACTTCAAATGAGACAGGAATGTTTGCTTTAAAGAGCGCTGGTTTGATTCAAGTCTGTATATTCATAAAAAAATACCCAGAGTTGACCAAAAGGCCCTCAAATCTGAAATGAGCAGTATGACTGGTGAGAATTTCACCGACACTCACTGTGAATATTCTGCTTAAAGGCATCTTCCCAACAGTACATCTTGATGAACTTTATGCAACCCAAGATCTCATTCATCAATCTCACGCGTCGGTCAGTCACCACCACACACTTCTTGCGAAAATACGCCGTCAGTCTGGACGCAAGCATCTGAAGGGAAGAGGGGAAGCGACGACGAGAGAAGTAAGTGGCAGCTGGAGGAAATGAAAGCAAGCACGATCACATTATCAGAGCTTCAGGCCTGTCTGTGGAGACCAGAATGATAAATGTCTTTCACATCTGCACTGGGGTTTCAGAATGTTAGACCCCAGCTTACACCAAATGCAATTTGTAAATAACAGCTGCAGAGTCAACACAAGATGGATGGCCAGTGGTCTGCATGTTAAAAAGTGCTGGTTCTGCGTCTCAAAGACTTCAGAATGATGAGTTCTCGTATCTCCTACTGAACACTGATGAACAAACTTTCAGGAAGTGCTGTCATGAAATTGCTTGTCACTGGTTTAATGACCGTGATCATTACTTTGTGTAAATCTAATCAAACTCTGTTATGAAACATTGTTTTTGACAGCTATTTAGGTCACAATAAAAACCCTGACAGCTATCTGCCTGTGAACTGTTATTAATCTTGTCTAATTTGTGCTCCTGTATTTACTGTCGGCCTTGTTTTGTTGCAGATGTTTCAGACGGAATCTCACCATGGCAGGATAGAAAAGGATGAACACGGTCGAGCCCAGGAGAGCTGTGGGGCCCAGGAAGTATGCGGTGTAGGACAGACCCAGGAGGGCCACAAGGGGTCCCCCTGCCAGCAGAGGGCCGACTGACACGGCTTCGTACAGCCGCTGGCCGTCATTGGAGCAGATGTTGATCAGCTGGAAGGAGGCAGAGTGGCGCTCATTCACACATCTGAAATACAATTCTCTTGTGACTAACAACATGATTGTTAGAAATAAGATGGATTTACATGAAAACTTGTGAATGTTTGAGGTCAGTTTGGGAAAAATATAGTCACGGCTTCACAGACTTTTCACTTCTGCGGTTTCCTTATGACCATATTAGCATGTGGAACAATGATCCTTCCTAAACTGAGTAATGGCTAATGTTAACAGCCTCATCTCCCTCAGGCTATAGAATTTGCTCCGATCTAAGAGGGAATGGTGTAAGAGCTGAAATGAAATCCATCTCAATCATCAACATGCGGAGCCCCACAGCGAGGGCTGATTAAGTTAATTTGGAGCCGAGTCCCCTCCAAGGTTCCATCACTTACCTCGCCCGGGCTAATGTCTTTTGTGCTGCGCAGGGCGAGGATCTTGTTGAAGGCGAAAGTGAGAGCCGCCCCACGGAGGCGTGCTGCAGTGCGGTAGTTGACGGCCCACATGAGTGCCAGAGTCCATGAGCGGACCAGCTCCGTAAGAAAGATCCCGGCTACCAGAGACAGGCCGTATGGTACGGAGCTCTCTGATCCCTGAGAATACTCCAGCAAAGCTCGCACTAACACAGCCTAGAGATGACAACAAAGGTGTATAATAAAACATGGGACAAGTTATCTCAAGCAAATAAGAAACCCAACATATTTACTCAAAAACTTTGTCTAGATGTATGAAATCAATCATGAATGTGAACTACATTTGTTTGTTTGTGTAGTAAGTAAATCCTTTTACAATTAGTTGTGGGCAGACGCACATAGCAGACACTTTACATCAAAATAAAGTAGAGGAAGAACAGATCAGACGTGAAGATGTCTTCATTTGGAAATTCCTGGAAATCACAGTCTCCTTCTGTTTATTGTAATTAGTTAAATGTTTTATAGAATGTTTTTTTCTCTAAAATCTGAAGTGTGGCAGATGAGAGAGAAAAAATATTTTTTTGGAACAGCTAAAACAGCTAATCCACAGTATTATTGGTGGTTTCACTATCTGAGGATTTGTAATCTCCCAGTATGCTGCCATTTCAATTTCCAAAACCAGTGTGAAACAGGATAAAGTGCTTTCCAAAATGTACGGGCAGACCCGGGACTCCCGAGTGTGCGACCATGCCCAAAGGCCCATTAATGGAATCTCTAGAACATAAAGAGGAAGGAAGATTTGGACGGCACTTACTGGTCCGACAAAGCCAGCCACCATCGTGAGGAGGAGGGAAAAAATGGCCACCAGCATGCGTGTCTGGCAGAACCGCCAGAAGACTCTGGTAAGAGATGCTTCGTCTCTTCCTCGTCTCTTCAGCTCATCGTGCCACAGAAAATCAAGCCTGGAACCACATATATAAATAATGTAAATATATAAGGAAACTGTCATTACAATAGCAGTTAATTAGCTATAAAAGATTGTATTTTTCGTCAAGAATACATTGATTTGAGATTTTCCTTTGTTCAGGCTCATTAAACATTCTAAATTTGCACTTTTAATATACCAGACTGACCCAGGAGAAAAAATTTAAACAGCCAATTATGACACAAGGATAATGTAGCAGATAAAAATGAACTGATGAAAAGGTGACCTACAGCATGCAATCAAGAATGATGCATGCGTAATTACATTAGAAAAGAGTATAAGTGAAGATGTAAAGATGTGTTAATGTGATTCAGTTGCAATATAAAGCTTCTGAACAGAGTTGAATATGTTGCTGGCCAAATGTATGATGGGTAATGACTTTATGAAGCAGCTGCAGAAAGTAATTTATGCTGTAATGACTTTATTAAAAAGTGTCACAGACAGACAGTACATTATACCAGACAGACAGACAGACAGACAGACAGACAGACAGACAGACACACACACACACACACACACACACACACACACACACACACACACACACACACACACAC